>DF359926.1:11425-66904 GCA_000787875.1 Solanum virginianum
TACGTTGAATTTAAGATTTCAGGTTTGAACCATCAAGCCAAGAATCTCAATAATCACCTACCTACTTGAAACAGTTGAAGCAGACACAACGATCATAAGTTGCTCAACTTAACTGCTTATTATATAAGAGAATTAGAGAAAAGGTCATAAATAGTCCTTCATCTATTAGAGTAGGTCTAAAATGGTCCCTTAATTATACACTTACCGGTTTTAGTCCTTGAACTATCCAAAAACTTATCAAATTTAGTCCCTTAACTATAAACTTACCGATTTTAGTCCTTGAACTATCCAAAAACTTATCAAATTTAGTCCCTTAACTATACACTTACCGGTTTTAGTCCTTGGACTATCCAAAAACTTATCAAATTAAGTCTCCATGTACTTTTATACAAACAACATACGAAATCTATACGCCTCCGTTAAGTTAGGGTTTTTTTTCACAAGAACGTGAGGAAAAAGTAGTGGGGAGGAGAAATAAGTGGTGAAATTGCTGACTAGAATTGCTTAACGGTTTAATCTAACGAAGGCGTATAGATTTCGTATGTTGTTTTGTATAAAAGTACATGGAGACTAAATTTGATAAGTTTTTGGATAGTTCAAGGACTAAAACAGATAGGTGTATAGTCCTACTCTAATAGATGAGGGACTATTTATGGCCTTTTCTCAAGAGAATTATATAATGACTATATGTATTATACTGCACAACATGATAATTAAGGATGTGTATGATATTAATACACCAAATTTAAGATACTTTGAAAGCTCCAACTGCAATGACAGAAATGATGGTAGATGAGAATTTTTTATTTAAATAATTTTTAGCTAGACTTAAAAAAATTGAAAGACAAAAATATTTATTTTGTGAGAACAACGTAATAATCTTTAAAGTTGAGTATTTATATAAAAGTTAACTTCATGATGAACAGAGCAAGGAGAAGAAGTGGTAAATTACATTCCTGGGATTAAACCAATTTGCGTAAAGGATCTTCCATCTTCATTCAACAGCACACACCGGGAGATGTTGCCTATCCTTCTCCAAGTTGTATCACACATGGTCAATAAAGCACAATACGCCTTATTCACCACCATTGGATCATTGGAATCTCAAGTAATTGAAGCTTTAAAGGCTGAATTTTCAGTCCCCATTTTCACAGTTGGTCCGACAATTCCTTACTTCGACACCGAGTTCAAGACTAAGCAGCCTCGTCCAGACTACTTGTCATGGCTTGATGATCAACCTAAGGACTCTGTTCTATACATATCCCAAGGAAGCTTCATGTCAGTATCAAAAGAACAGCTAGATGAAATTATAGCGGGCGTGCACAGCAGCGGTGTCCGAACGTTTTGGGTGGCACGTGAGAATGCATCCTTATTTACAGATGGAGTTGGGAACAGGGGAATTGTGGTGCCTTGGTGCGAGCAATTGAAAGTTTTGTCCCATCCTAGTGTAGGTGGATTTTGGTCGCACTGTGGATGGAATTCAACCAAGGAAGGTGCATTTGCTGGTGTTCCGTTTCTTACGTTCCCCATTGGGGCTGATCAATTTACCAACAGTAAACAAATAGTGGAGGACTGGAAGATTGGGTTGAGAGTGAAGAAGGAAAGGGAGAAGCTAGTTAAGAGAGATGAAATTGCTCTACTTCAAATAGTGGAGGACTGGAAGATTGGGTGGAGAGTGAAGAAGGAAAGGGAGAAGCTAGTTAAGAGAGATGAAATTGCTCTACTTGTGCAGAGGTTAATGGACCTTGACAGCTACCAAGGAAAAGAAATGAGACGAAGAGCAATGGAAATAAGGAAGACCAGCCAAGAAGTAATTGAAGATGGAACTATCCAAGGAAATATTGACAAGTTCATTCGGGAAATTTCTCAAAGCCAAAGCCAATGATTTCGGCCTTCTATACTTGGGTGTTAGGCTTGACAAACTGTTTGAAATCAAGCAAACACTATATTATTCAATTTGTCTAGCATGCCTAACCCAATAAATAAATATTATTAATTAAACGGCCCCAAGAATGACGGGACGGTCAGCTTCCCCCCATAAAAGAAACAAATCTTGCTTGTAGCAATGACGCATCAGTTTCCATTTAATCGCACAGTTTGCCCCTCAAATGAGGGGATCTTTAATTTATGCCCTTATCAAACAAACTTGTGCATACCATAGCATAAGTTCTTTAGAGGCACAAAGCATAATTTGTGACATATCATGATGTACAAATACAAACGTATGCCTCACGAAAAAGTTCTTGCCTTTTAAGGGCAAAAACTAACGACCAGCACAAAATAGGGGCATAAAGATTATACTGATCATCACGAGCTAAGTTGGACAATAGCGACACAAAGTAGAATAACAAGAGATTTGTAAAATCTTTCTGCATGTTATCCAGCACGCCCTCTGTATTTCTGTATGAGAAATCTGCAATTACAAAATGTACACCTACCAAATTCATTTGACGCGCTGTTACATTGAAATGCCATTCAACAAACAAACAAGTAATAATGAGCTATCATACTGTTCACCCTGAAGTCTTCACAGCAGCAGTTTACCCCCCCCCCCAAAATACCACCACAGGCTTATAGTTGAATCACTTACAATCTCACATTATGGTACATGCACACACACTCTTCTTTGGAGTCTCATCAATCTTCTTTTCTGTCATATAAAGACAAGTTTCAGCAGCTAAAAAAAAAATGGATAGCAAAACACATTGAATACATATATTCAAGTAAAAAAAATTTACAATGAAAGCACAGGGTTAGGAGTTAGGGTGTGGCAAGGTGGGGTCTGGTCCAGTGTATCTTATCCTCAATTCAGCATGAAAACAAATAGGGTTCAGGTCAGATCAGAAGGAATCATACTCAAGTACATTTAATGAAGCTCACATTTAAATGAGAAGTATCTACTGAATACAACTTGCTTTACATGAAAATTGACAGCCGTCAAACATTAAAATAGCCAACTCAGAGTATTCCCAATCACAAAAATCTCACTGGGACAAGATCAAGTTGCACCTTGACATTTACATATAAGCAGTGAATTTCAACAGGAAAGGTCAAAATTCACAGTTAGATCTTCAAAAAATTCAGTAAACAAGTATGGTAAGAAGAACGAGAAATAAAGATCATCTGACATAACAAACCATGTATAAGTAAAGGTCATTTATCTGTGTGTTCTATTTGTAGTAGTTAGCTCCAGCATAGTGTACATTTATGTTCCTCCACACACCACAATTAAAAGGCATAGTGATCACATTTAGTCTCTTTCCCCTTCCATCACTCCATATTTATTCACTATAACCTCTATACAAAGCTTTTCCCTCCAACCCAAATCTCCATAACCATTTACCCAGAGGGGCTTTGTTAAACACATTCAAGTATTAAATCCCCAAGTCCTCCCCCCGAAGTGCCACCGTTTCTTCTTTGTTCCATCTGCTGCATCCCAAAGGAAGTTATTTTGCAGCCTTTCCAACTTTCCTATATCATAGGTAGGTGCATTAAACAAGGACATGCAATATGTAAGGATACTCCATAAAGTGCTCTTAACAAGCACATCCTTCCATCTTTTGGACAAGTACCTTTTTTTGCAAACCTACTAATCTCTTCTCTACCCTCTGAATAACCTTGTTCGATACGCCTCAATGCAAAACTTGAGCAAGAATGTCAATGTTATCCACTGCACCTACGGGTAAGATCTCGCATGTTCTGAGATTGATTTCAAGCCCTGACACCACCTGGAACCAAGTTAATACTTGTCCAAGGTAATCCAATTGCATTCCATCTGCTTCATGGAACACTAATCCTAGAGTATCATTTGCAGATAAAAATAAGAAATCGACACAATGCCAACATCACCAGCCGCAACCTTAAACCCCTTGATAGGTCCGCCTAATACAGCTCTGTCAATCATCCTACTCAAAGCTTCCATCACCAAAAGAGAAGTTTCTATCCTAAAACCCCTCAAATTACCGAAGAGTCCACACGACTTCCCATTCCCCAAAACCAAGTATCTCACATAAGAGATGCAAAAACCGACCCTCCTCCTCCATTTCTCCCCAGTGTTCATCTTCAACATAATGAAATCCATGAACTTCCAATTAACATGCTCATAAGCCTTCTCAAAATCTAACTAGCACAAAATATCCGACTCACCTTGTTTCTTCCTTGGATATATACCACTTCATTAGCTACCAAAGCTACATCCCATATCTGTCTTCCATCGATAAAAGCATTTGGCAAAAATGAACTAGTCTCATCCAAAACTCTCCTAAGTCTACTACAAAGCACCATAGCAATGATCTAGTGGATGCTAGCTACAAGACTAATAGGTTTGTAGTCCCTAATAATAGAAGCCCAATCCTTTTTAGGAATAATGACAATGAAAGAAGTATTTAAGCCCCTTTTGAAATTACCCTAGCTAAAACTCATCATCGTACTTAATACATCATGTTTTACTGTACTCCAACAATGTTAAAAGAAAGCCAAAGTGAAATCAACTGAACCTCAAGCCTTGTCACCCGCACAACACTCCACTACCTCACACACCAATCTCCCTCCCTAACTACTCGCTATTATCCATTCCAATCTGACTGAAATCCAACCACCCGAAATTTAGCCACAATTGTGCAACTGATACCCTGTGAAAGAACTTGTGTTAGAATCCCAATCCTCCAACCCAATGCCCTATGTTTTTGTCCGCAACTAGTCTCTTCAACCAAAAAGCCTGACTCCATTTTTGAACTGCTTTCTTCTCCATTTCCCTCTTGTCCAACTCCCTTCCCACCTTTTTTCTTTCCAACTCACCCACCTCATTCACAATCCCCCTCATTTTTACCTCTACCCTCCCAAACACTACCTTATTCCACACCCTAAAGTCATTCTTAAACATTTTTTTATTTTTTTGCCAAGTCTAAAAGATGGTCTTCCCTCTACAGAATGGGTACCCCACCACTCGGCAACTCTATCTCCAAAGTCCATCACTCGCACACACATGTTATCGAATCTGAAAAGTGATCTCATCCTTCTACACCTACGACCATCCGAATAATAGGTGAATGATCTGATATAAACAACGAGAGAGTGAATCGGATCATGCTTGGTGCTTAAAAGTGGCAACTACCAAGGGCAAATCTATAAGAAGATGATTAGCAATAAATTATGATAACTCCTCTATATCCCTGGAAATAGCCTTGCAACCCAACCTCTCCTCTAAAATCTTAGTGTTAAAATCTCTTCCTAACACCCAAAGGAATCTCCCACCTCTCGGTACAATCCCCTGACTCTTCCCAAAAATCAACCTTAGGCCACTTCTCTACTGGTCCATACACACCCCTAAAACTCCATTCCACCCTATTGTGTTTCTAGAATGCACCCCTAGCATGAAATCTCCCTGTTAACCTCAACACACTCCATCTTCCAATCATCCCAAAGAATCAAGTATTCCATGCACTTCTCGTGCCAGAATAAATATACTTCCCCAATGTCTCATTTACCATGTCACTAATCCCATTTCCCACTTTTAGCACAAATTAGCAATTAAGAACTGACTAGAACTCAGCACTCCCCACAAAAATGTTTGGATTTTGTCAGACTTGTTATAAACCAGCCAACAACTTGGAACAAAAGCAAGAAAAGCATATTCAGTGATTTTACCATGTGATACACCTTCATAAAAATTAAATAAAACATTGATGCTAAATCTGTTGTCCCAAACTAGAATAGTTAACAATGCCAGACATGTTTTCCACATTAACACTCACCCTGTCCCATTGTATGCCACATTTCAGGTCAACACTAGCCTTAAGGCAAGTCCGGAGCATTAAAGCTCCACTATGCGCAAGGTCGGGGAAAAGGTCCGACCAAAATGGTCTATTGTACGCAGTCTTACCTTACATTGTTGCCAGAGTTTGTTTCCAAGCCTTGGTCAAGACTAAAGCTTAGAATATAACGAATTCATTTAACATATGTATCTACGAGAAAAAACATCAAAATCATGATTCAAAAGTCAGTTCGATAATAAAAATGTCTAATGATTGAGAAGTGTATAGTATTAATGCTTTTATTATTAAAAAAAACTAAGCACGTCAAATATTAGTGTTTATAGAAGTGTAATAAACGTTTAAGAGAGTTTGTTATTTGGGAGAAAATGAAGTAATTTTTACAAATAAACTAGCACAAGGACGCGATGTATATATGACGCTGTTGAAATCAAAAGATAGAATATAGTCCATCGAATTCTGAAGGGCTTCTAACATCTGCAGAACTGATTCAGCATGATTAACATGTTCCGACTTTCACCATGACTAAAACACAAGTATACACTTAATTTCTATCTTGAGGATGACAAAATTTATAAGAGTTTCAAATTGAGAACTGTTACAAAGTTGAGAGAAGTGGATCATGAAAATCCTAAAATGGGAAGACCTTAACATGTCAGTAGGAGCTTTTGAGGTAATATCGTGCAAAAGCAACTGATGAGTTACAAGATTTTCAAGATCTGAGTCATTTTTAACCTTTTTTCAAGATCTAGGAATTCTTTTATGCGAATAAAAATTTTCAAAAAGAAAAAACACTGCCATGGGTTTCAGTTAAACCCTCGAAAAGGAGCAAGAATTTGAGTTATAATTTAATCAAAAAATATTTGGAAAATTCCATCCTTCATTCCCCAGATTTTAAGAAGTTAACAATAACTGATAAAGTGTAAGTCCCTCGGATTCTGTGTAAGTTGGACATGGAAAAGGCCTATGATCATCTCAACTGGAATTTCTTATGGAACACGCTGAAGAGGATGGGATTTGGGAATAGGTGGATAAATTGGTTGAAGTACTGTGTGGAAACAGTCAAATTCTCAGTCTTAATAAATGGTACTCCCTAAGGCTTTTTCCTTTCTGAAAGGGGGTTAAGCCAAGGGGACCCTCTCTCCCCTTTCCTTTTTATCCTAGCTATGGAAGGATAGAGTGGCATGTTGAGAACTGCACAATCAAATAACATGATCAAGGGATTCTTAACGAATGATAGTGACACAAGGGGCTTATCTATTTCCCATTTGCAGTATGCAGATGATACCCTAGTGTTCTGTGGTGCAGAGAAAGAACAACTAAAGCATTTGAGGATCATTTTTATACTGTTTGAAGTTGTTTCTGGATTAAACATAAATTGGGGCAAAAGTTTTGTCTATCCGGTTAATGAAGTTCAAGAAATCAGCAGACTGGCTGGTATTCTAGGTGGTAAAGTAGGAGAAATGCCTACCACCTACCTAGGGATGCCTCTAGGAGCAAAGAGCAAGTCAAAGAGCATATGGAATGCAGTGGTGGAAAAGTGTGAAAAAAAACTAGTAAATTGGAGAAGTCAATACCTATCCTCGGGTGGAAGATTGACACTAATTAATATTGTGCTGGATGCTATGCCAACCTACATGATGTCTTTATTCCCTATGCCAGTGAATGTCTCAAAGAAGTTAGACTCCATCAGGAGAAATTCTCTATGGCAAGGAAATGGAGAGGGAGAAAAGAAATACCACTTAGTGAAATGGGATGTGGTGTTAAACAGCAAAAAAGAAGGGGGAATGGAAATAAAAGATCACAAAGTTCAAAACCAGAGTCTCCTCTTAAAGTGGCTATGGAGGTTTGTGTCTGTAGAACAAGGTTTGTGGAAAGAAGTGATAAGCTCCAAATATGCAATGGAAGGCTTATGGATTACCAAGGAAGTCAAAAGCCCTTATGGGGTAGGTCTATGGAGAACAATCAGGAACCTATGGCCGAAAATGTGGGGAAACTCAAAAATTAACATAGGAAATGGTAGAAGGACATCCTTCTGGAATGAGGTTTGGGTTGGACAACACTCCCTAAAACAGTTACACCCTGTGATATATAATTTGAACCAACAAAAGGAGGCAACAGTAGCAGATGTCAGAGATAATCAAGGATGGAACCTATCTTTCAGGAGAAGGTTCAATGATTGGGAAGTGGACAAATTAATAGATTTTTATATGTCTTTGGAGCAGGCAAACAACCTGAATACAGATGAGGACAGTCTACAATGGTTCAGGGCCAACAATGGGAAGTTCACAGTAAAATCAGCATATAGACATCTTGACAGGTCAGCTGAAATGCTTCTATCATGGCCTTGGAAGATGATATGGAGAACCAAGGTGCCTAACAGGGTGTCTTGTTTCACATGGTTGGGAGCCAAGGAAGCAGTACTAACGGAGGACAATCTTATGAAGAGGGGAAGACAGTAATGCTCCAGGTGCTTTTTTTGTGAAACAGAAACAGAGACAACAAACCATCTCTTTCTCCACTGTACAGTGACAGGAAAATTGTGGGAGGTCTTTTTGAATTTGAAGGGTATCAGCTGGTCCATGCCAAGACACACTGCTGATCTTCTAACATGCTGGAACAGAGAAGGGAATATGTCAGGCCACAAGGAGAGATGGAAGATTGTCCCTACATGCATCTGGTGGACTATTTGGAAGGAAAGGAAACAAAGATGTTTTGAAAATAAGAGCATCCCTTTCCAGAGCTTGAAGTTGACCTGTCTTATTACCTTTTATTTCTGGTGTAATCATGTCCTCCCCAAAGACGCGGAGGACATTACTCACTTCTTAGATAGTTTAGGAGGAGCATAGAGGTTTTTTTTTTCTCTCTGTACACTCCTGATGTAATTACTTTTGAAATACACCATTGGTGTATTGTTGTCTATAAAATGTTATCCTTGAGTTACAAGATTTTCACTGTACACTCCTGATGTAATTACTTTTGAAATACACCATTGGTGTATTGTTGTCTATAAAATGTTATCCTTATCAAAAAAAGATCCATAATCAGTTTCGTCAAGAATCAAGCTTGAGTTGGCTCAAAAAAGAATTTGTGCTTGGCTCAAAACACCTACTATCCCATTTGCCACTATTAGGATGATAAACATGTTTATAAAAAGACATCGCTTGGTCAGGTAAAGTGATCAGACATTGTGAAGTACAAGGTCATCGCTTCATAGCTGAAGCCATGCACTTCAGAGAAGAGTGAATTTAAGATTATGACATGCAAAGTGATCTCAACGAGAAGTGATTAGTTCCTTAAATCTCGACATTGAGTAGTAGGATTCGTGTCGACATAATTGTATATTTGATACTTGAATTCACTATTTTAAATGTATTTTGATCATTATAGTAGATATTTGGTTTTTTATTAAATAACTTAAATTGTGCACTTCATTCCAAAGAAGTGTGCCCTTCAATTATCACTTTTTCTTCTAAGCCCATAGACCTCATTTTGCACTTCTCGCTTGTAAGAACATTGGGACTCTAAATAAATGAGCTTAGCTAAATAAATCATTGACTAAACCCAAATCGCAATAGCAAAAAGCACTACACTCATCTCAATATACACAAAAATATTTCTAGTCTTGAAGGCTCGTGAATATGATCCTATGTGATCCCAACTATTATTCCTAAAGCAAGGGATGCTTTCCACAGATGACCTAATCTCTCGAATCACCTATATAATGTGTAATGTTGTTTTATATAAGTTTCCTGAACCATATGTAGTAGATGAATACATATATTATAATCACTAATCGAATCTCAACTCTAATCACAATAGAATTTTTTAAATCTTTTTGAGGAATATAAATTCTAACTTTGTTGTTCTATACACATCATCACAAATTAACTTTCTTGATCATCTACATACACACTAACCCCCCCTCCCCCCAAAGACCCCACTTAATGGATGATATCACTGGATATGTTGTTGTTGAGCATAATCACAATATAATTTTCAATTGTGGTACATCTACAAGATGCAATATGGTATATATATAAAACAACACTTGCCCTGTTTCAACTCAAAGTTTCGTATTTCCTTTTTAGTCTATTTTTTTTTAAAAAAATGTCTTTTTAATAGTTGGTAACTCTCTAATTCCAACACTTAGCTTGTTTAAGACAACAAAATTCAATGGACATTTTGATACATTACAAATATCTTTAGTTTAAGAATACACAATTCAAAAGTTATTTTCTTACACTTTGCACCTAGTCAAACTTCGACACTTGCATGGAAACAGACAGTAATTTTTTTTAATGCAATCTCCATTAAATTGGATGAAATCAGACTTGATTAAGCATGTTCATAGTTGAAAGCTCATATTAATTACAATTGTGTCAGGATAAGTAACTATAGTTAATATTCAGTAGGAGATCAATCTAGTTGTGTTTTAACTTAAATAGGCTTAGTAATTTGGTTAGGAGCAACTCTTACATATTTGGACTATGAGTCAATCAAATTTGAAGGCATTGGTTTAGGTTTAGGTTTAGGTTTTCAACCAAATCTTCAGGTCAAGGAACCTGCAGCGCTCCTCTTTTCCTATCTGGAATTTTTGGCACGAACCATAGAAACTTCTTTGCAAGTTGATAATTGTCAAGAACCATAAACACACACAGCATTACCATGTTAAAAATAAGGTACGCACAAATAAGTGACTAATTACATTGCCTGACAGCCAAGATATTAAAAATCAATATTCTCATAAGCATTACCATGTTAAAAATAAGGTACGCACAAATAAGTGACTAATTACATTGCCTGACAGCCAAGATATTAAAAAACAATATTCTCAAAAAATAAGTACATAATAGAAAGGGGAAATTCAGTGTATATTACCACAAATCACGTAAAAGGAACCCACCTGATTTTGCTTTACCTACTGATGGCTGTACAACAGCATGCATGGTAATCACACAATTAGGTAGCTCACCGAAAGGCGTCTTACACTGACCAACAGTCTTGTTGTTTTCCAAAATTTTCCCAGCATTTATCAACTTTACATCATTTGCCACCTTGGGTGCAATTTTCTTATCTGCCAAGAGAGCATAACAACTTAAATCTCAGAAAAATAGAGGTCGCACGGAAAAAAAATAAAAACCTTTTGCCACTTTCATGAATATACAGTTTACTGTAATTTAATAGAATGAAAAGCTGTCAAACATTGAACTTAGATATCAATAAACTTTTCTGCATGGCATAACGCAAAGGATAGCCAAATTGCAGGTCATAACTGATTCACCTCAATCAAAATTCCCATTTCCTGTATAGGTAATAATAACCTCAACCAAAATTTTCTTATATAGATTTGATTATTCAGTCGTCCAGTGAGGACTTCCATAAACTGGGCTTGAATTTCGGTCCCATTTTGATGACTTAAATACTGAAGTTATGCTTCAAACTATAAGTTAATTGGGGTCGCTAAACTCCATCTAGGATCCATTCATTAAACCACTGTATAATTTGGTTACAAAGCAACTTATGTGTTCTTTAAAGCTAGCCGTTCACAAGCCTCACAAATCCCACCTATCTCTGTACGGACACTACCAGAATAAAGAATTTCTGAGAACGGCTAAACCCTAATATACACACGCACGCTCGCACGTTTGTTTGTGGGTGCATGCACATATGCAAATACCTAATGTAAGAAATAATATTATTAAACAAAGAAAATGATTATATAGACAAAAAAAGGAAACAAATTAAAATTAAACATATATACAGTAAAAATCATGTCAATCAAACATAAAAAAATATATTTTTTTTTTTTGGTTTAGCTATGAGGTATTCAAAATCCATTTGTTAGATTAATCCAAATTCACACCACATAAGGTCATTAAGGGTTACACATTCCCTGAAAGAGAACTCTCCATTCTCGGAACCCAAATATCATCCATTTCACCGCATCCCTTAGTATTAATTCAAGAATCACATTAGATTTCTGAATTAAATGTAGACGCAGTTAAAAATGTTTGCTGACTATGGGGTTGGGTATGGAGAAAAATCAAAGACCTTTGGTCAAGATAAAAGAAAACATAGTTTTTAATGTGGGAAATGGAAGGAAAACAAAATTTTGGGGAGATGCATAAAACAACCAGATCCCTATGAAAGATTTTTTTTTTTTTATGACAAGGGGAACCCACACCGCTACTATTTGGATGCGCACAGGGTAAACATCCGCTCCTATGCAATAGCTTGCAAACCACATAAAAGAGGTAACTCACACACTAGGCAAGCCCGGTGTGATGAGCTCGACCCAGAATTGGATTGACCAGGGATAGGATCTATTTTTTAGGAGACTCCTGAATGATTGGGAAGAGTTAGCATTCCAGGTTTCTCCACATAATACAACAAGTAGCAGAAGAAAATTCAGAGAATGCAATCACTACAATGCTATTCTTTGTTTTTCAAAGAGTAGCCTCTAATGTAGTATGTGTAGCCAGGGATGTGAAGTATTAAACATTATTAAAATTGGATTATTTAAACCTTGACTTACTTAACATATCAAGTGTATAAATCATTATAATGAGCAGTAATTGCACCAAATTGAACATTTATCAATCAAATGAAGGATGCAAAATTATTCTAGCAAAATGATTTATCTATCTTCTAATCTTGCTGCGGTACAAGGTTAATCAGTGATATTCTCAACAATTATTACAATCATGAAACTCATTTCCCATATGGTTTAGCATCTTAGCACATTTGTTGAGACAATCCAGTAGGTTTTATAGCACAGGAGGATCTCAATGTGAGAACGAACTCCTTAATAAGTCTTGTGTTCACATGCATTAATTCAGCTCAATCTGCTGGTACAGGATTGGAAACTATGAAAGAAAAGAGGGAGAGGAGAGTCTTTTTTCTGTGAATTCCTCATCTTTGTTGGGGTTGAGAAATTAAAAAGATCGGCGACCAAATAAGTACACTAACTTACTATTAGGATCCCAAACAAGAGAAGAATATTCTATCTTTTTCTTTTTCTGAAAATTAAGCTACAGTGCTTTGGGGCATTCTTCATGTTCTTGGACATACTAGAGCTCTAGAAAAAAGGAACGTGGATAAATTAAGCATTCATCATAATTGAAACCCAAAAAGAAAAGGAAACTGATTCAAGAGCAATGGTGCTAAAAAGATACCCACCACTGCCTAAAAAGGATATTCACATAAAGCGTTTTATGTCACTTCACTCTCCATTAATCGATAATCATCCAGAATTAAAGCATCAATTTTAAGAAAATTATTGTCTTTACATGGTTTAGTCCTCATTCTTTAGTCTTTACATTTCACTTTGGCAGAAGAGATAGTTTACCCCCAATCTTGAGGCCAAATCTCTGTTACACAACTATCCAATAAGAGTAACCTTTAACACACCCAATCTTTTCAAAGTATCTGTTCCACATCTTTCCTATCGTGGCTGCCACCAAGCTGGTTTCCATGAGAAAGTTTCCATAAACAAGTAGTCGGTTAAAACCCAAAAATGAATTGAGTACAACAACTCAAAATTCAACAAGACCCAGTTGGATTTTGAAGTCTTCTCAATGCCCAAAAACAGTAGATTCCTTAATTTTTTTTCACCCTACCTTCACAAAAATCAGTGATGAAGCTTTTAAGTCTCACAAAATAAGCGATATTTGAACAAGCACTCAATTTTCAAAAACACATGTGCCACGTTGCAAAAGTGGTGTTTCTTGTTAAACACTTTGCAAAGGCTAGATGCATGAAGGATTGCCCCTATTGGAGAGATTTGCCACAGGGATTTGACCTAACTAGGTATTCTGCTTTTCATTTTGTACATAAGTGGTTTAGCATCAGAAAATTAACACGGCTACAATCTTGCAGCTATTTGATGTGAACTTTATGCCATTTTCATCATAGCCTTATCAATCAAAATCTCAGATTAAAAAATCCATCCCTTAATCGCATAAAATCACCAAAATCAACAACTAAAAACGCCAAAAATGAAAATAAAAAAAAACTTCCGAGCATTTATTTAGGTTAGAGGCAGAGACGTTACTGAATACTGCTTCTATCGGTGCTGGGTGTCGTTAAGCAAATTCTAGACAAAAAGCATGGCGATTACGCAAAGCTAGCCTCCAAAAACACTAAAAGACGTAATTTTTACTAACCTTTAGGCCACTCAGCAACAATCCTCTCTTTAAGCATGGCTACGGTTGAAGCCGGTGAGAATTGAAATGGACCCACATCTGATCCATCGAACAAACGAAACTTAACTTCAACCAAGTCTTCCTCCGGCATTTGCGATCGCCCACCAACCTCTTTCTTCGTAGCTTTTTCACCTCAACAAAAACCTAAATCGCAAAGACAAACAGCTTTAACGCTCAGAAAAAATCTGAAAATAGAAAGAGATGATAAACAGGTATATGAATAAACAAGTTTACCAGTGGCTTAAAGAGCAAGAATTAATCTGCTTGATTGCATTGAATCGCAAAGCTAAAATGAGGAACCCTAGACACAACTGAACTCCAGTGTGTACGAGGACGATATATATGTTAATACTTTCTGATTATATTTCACTTAAACACTATAATTATATTTTAGTTCAATTTAACCCCTTAATTTTCTACCATATTTCAATTAAATATTTTTAGCTCAAATTGCATCACTAGATAGTTGATTAATTATATAAAATATGTTAATTTATTTTTTTTGAGTTATAAGTATGCATCTTAATAATTCATTTGAGAGGATTGATATGTGAAATTTATGTGTCTAATTAGAGAAGATATGTTATGTGTTATTTTATATAAATAATTTAATTATAAAATTGATGAATAAAAATATAAAATAATATTAAAATTTAAATCAAAAATATCTAGTTAAAATGTTTTATTAGAAATTGAGTGTTAAATTAAAATATGACTAATTTTGGAAGTGCTTTTCTATCAATTTTCTGATTTCCGGATTGGGAAAGTGAGATTACAATTTTAGAAACTTGTCAGAGTTACTTTTTGTGGGTTTGCTTATGAAAGCTCAAATTAGGGAATGTGTAAAATTTAGGCTTAACCAATTGGGAAAATGTAAGTCATAGTTTATTGTTTTTTTTTAAATTCAATATTCATTATTCATATCAAAATTTAATTAATTTAAGTTTATGTTCGATAAGGCTTATTTGAATAATATTTTTCCGTACCACATTCATTGATGATACTAACTTATTGGTAATGATCTATTTGAGTTATTGATTTAATAGTTTTAAAAAAATTAAGTATTTTTTAAATAACAATTTATCGATTTGCTTGTCAATTCTCTAAGTTTATTTAATAGTTAAATCAATAATCCAATAAAATTATGTTTAATTCATTGTTTTACCTTTCTTTATATAAAAATAGCTTTAAAATTGGAAAACATATACCTGATTTCTATTTTTTCTTTTGTAGATTTTTTTAGCTTGATTATGACATATAGAAAATTGTTATAATTAAATAGATTTGTGATTCATAACTTAGCGAAGCAATATTGAATGATATCGCTTCATGCAACGTAAATTCATCCTAATTCTAGAAGCAAAGTTATGTGTCTCATATTTTTAAAAAAAGAATCAAGATAATTTAAAATGGTATCTATATTCTATAGTCATCACAATAGGAAGTACATTTGGAGTTCAAAATTGATGTTATGATTTGAAATTGACATTTGTTTATGATATTTGCATAAAATTTCACTTTTTATTTGATTTATTTTTTCAAATCTTTAATGCTACTTAAGTGTAGGGTTTCAATTTTTTTAAAAAATATATATAAATCTTGATCATAAATTTATGTTTTTAAAAAAAAAATTAGTAAATAAGATAAAAGACGCATATTCGATCTAAAAAAATTGCTCATATCATGTGAAAGGATGATATTTTAAGAAAATAATTAGTTACTATTTAGTGTATCTTATAAATTTATACTTCATCCGTCTTATTTTATGCGGTACCTTTTAACTTTGCATGGTGTTAAATGATTAGAGGAAGACTTCTAAAATGTATGGTTAAAATAATTCTTAGATATTAGTGTGTCTGAAAATTATTTCATTAAAGATAAAAGAGATATCTTAAAGTATAACTGTCTTCAATTAGAGTAAGGGGACATTCTTTTTAGGATGAATTAAAAAGAAAAGGATGCCACATAAAATACGGCAGAGTAAGTATATATTAAATTTGAAAGTTTATAATAATATATAATCACAAGTATCTATTTATAAATGAAACGCAACAATATAACATTTGTTAATATAACAACTTGAGATATTCTAACATTATTTTTATGAATTAAGTATATTTTGCTCATTTGATAAAATTATTAAAAAAATCCATATCTAAGTAAAATAATATTGATGAAATTCAAATTACATGTTCACATAAATTTTAAATATAAATTAACTTTATTCTAAATATAGTCAAGGATGTTGTAGACATAAGTCCAGAGAGAGAGAGAGAGAAAGTCACATTAATCTTCATTAATTAAAAGTAAACTCAACCATAAAAGGAAAAGAATAATAAAAGACAGAAGTTAAACTCAATCATAAAAGGAAAAGAATAATAAAAGACAGAAGTTTACATTAATTAATTTCCACACAATCCTCTAGTACTTTCTGTTAATAATAATATCATATGGGTTAATTAATATATATATATATATATATATATATATATATATATATATATAGATTATTTTAGTAGAAAATGGACATATATATGGTCATGGAGAGTGGTGGAACATTTTTCGTATTAATATGAAAAAAATTATAATTTATAATATCGTATAATTTTTAATTATCTAAATTTTAAATATTAGATTTAACTATTTCAATTTAACTTTAAAGTTTAGTCAAATTAACCTTAAAAAGTGAAATAGTAACGAGTAAAAGTAAATAAAGGAAGTAATTAATTTGACCTGCAAGTGGTATCAAGTATCAACCAATAATTAGATTGCCGACAACACAGTTCAACAATTCAAATTTTTATTTTACTTTATTGTTCTTACTAAAATAGATGATTCAAATCTTTTCATTTTATTTAACCCTTATATTATTTGTTCATCTAAGCAATTCAAGAGTTATATTACTCTTTTTTCATATTACTCTTAGTATTAAATAATTATATAACATAATAATAGTCAAATTTAAAATTTCAAAATATTGCTAATAAAATTAATTTAGTAAAAATACTCCCTTCCTTTTATTTTATTCATCTGATATACTAAAAATAATTATTCTAAAATAATTTTTAATTTAAATAATCAAGCGAACATTACTTTTTTTTCAATTGTATCCTTAGCATTAATTATTGGGACAATTACACCTAATAGACATTGAAATAATTATTATTTACACAAAAAAATAACTTATTTATTTTTTTACTAAAAGTACCATTAAATGTACCAAATATAGCCATTTCGGCTATTTGGTTCCATCAGTTCTTCTTCTTCTTTCTTTTTTTTTTTGTTTTTTTGTTTTTTTTTTTTTTTTTTTTTTTTTTTTGGGGGGGGGAATGGGTTTTTTTTGTGGCTTTCTCTTGTATATTCCATCATGCATCCAGTTTTGTTCTTTTGGGTGGTGGAATGGATTCACGTTATTTCTTATTATTTTCTTACTATTCCATGTTTAAAAAAAAAATCAATGTTCACTTTTTTTCATTGCTCTTTTTTTAAAAGTTTTTTCCCCTTTTTAACATCTCGCTTCTTTCGTGAAAAAAATAAATATTTATATTGCTTTATTATTTTTTATTTATTATGGTGAGAATGCATGATAGTCAAATAAATATCGATATCAATACATTATATAATTATTTATACAATATTGATATATGATTATGCACAATTTATATAATATTGATATATTACATATATATTTATATAATATCGACACACATTTGTATACTATACATTTACAACAACAACATCAACATGCCCGGTAAAATTCCACAAGTGGAGTTTGAAGATGATAGAACGTACGCAGACCTTACCACAATATATTATATTACATAACTATCTACCATACAACATTTTATAGGTTTATGCACATTTATGCAGTGTTAATACATGAAAAAAAAATTTGAAAAAAGAAAAAAAATTAATATAAAAAGTCACAGTAAAATAAAAATAAAATATGGGGTTTTTTTTAAAAAAAAATATTGCTACAAGGGGCTTAAATGCTTAATGGTTTTTGACTGATTTGAGCTATATTGAGCCGTAAAGAAAAAAAATGAGCCACTTTTCTTTTAAACTTTCTAATCTTTTTTGTATATAAATAAAATTTTTCCTATTATTTTAGAACTAAGAGATCCATACATAAATAAAAATTTAATAATTTATAAAAAATATATTAATCAAGTAACACTTGTAATTAATTTTTTTTAAAAAAAATTTATGCTAAATCTTATCATGCAAATATTGACAATTAAAATAGAACGAAAAAAGTACACGTATAATTAGTAATAGCTAGGAGAAATATTTTGATGTCCAAGTGGATGAAGGGAGAGGCATTATTAATTCAAAAATTATGCCGAGAGCAATTGTGGTCCAGCGAATGGATGCAGAACACATTTCTATGATTTGCTCTACTCCCCAGAAATCAACTGAAAACATCAAGAAAATATATACTTTTCACCAGAAAATCAGCAACTGCAAATTTCTTTATCATTTATTTCTTTCTTCAAAACTAACCTTGCTCTCCATGACTAGAGTTAGATGCATATGGAGAGAGAAGAAGAGAAAATGAATAAAAACAGTAATCAGAAGATTTAGATACACATGATGCAGTCATTATACAACATTAAAGAACTCTAAGTGGGAGATCTTCATAACCAACTCTCTTTTTGTGCCTTTGAAACAGTTCTTGCAGTGCTGCAATAAACCTACTGTGCACTTCAGAGACCTTCACCAAAAAAAGTTGAAAGTGAATTAGAACTCCACACTCTGTTGCATTAGAAGTGCACTATTTTTCTCGTGTCAATAGCCGAAAAAGAGACAGATTAACAGGATGAACTGACATACCTCTTCAGGGGTCGGCTCTGGATTTTTCTCGAGTACAATTGGCCTACCAACTACAACATGCATCGGTCGTTGAAATGGTATCGGAGAGCTGCAATGAAACACCAGGATGTTACAAAGATGAACGTAGCAATACGAGTGGCAAAATAGGGACATTCCCGAAAACATATCCATCTTATGATGTTTAGCACTACACTCAATTTTCCTCTATTCTATTCAATAAAATAATGTACTCTTTCACTGTTGGTGGTGATAGTAGCAGCTCTACATTATTGGATCAGGACAAAATTTAGTAATAAGGTGACAAAAGGTCATAGTGAAAAAAAACGATAATAAAATTAAACCAATCCCGATGAGCCTAGGGTGATGGCAGTATATAGCTGGCCATTTTTTGTTGTTTCAACCATAAAAAAGGGGCCAAAATATGGAGGTCAAAGATTATTGTATTCCATAAATACCGGATGCTGGGTGCGCACATTTAACACTCTGTGAATAGTTAACACTCTGTGAATAATAAGCAAGTCACTGCACTTAAATCATTCACACGCAAATTAATGTAGTTTATTCTACTAAAAAACAAGTAGAAATATACCACACAAGACCGACCTCCTGTATGCAATTTTTTTATTTTTAAAAAAGCCAACCTCCTAAAGTCGTTTACTTGGGGAAAAAAGGATGCAGGAAGTATATTAACGACCTAATACCAGGCTTTTGTAAGCTATGCATTTACCACTAGATCAAAGCCCCAGGGACAAAAGTCAGAGATTTTAGACTAGCTTCCTGGTGTAGAAATCAATAGAAATTCAAAATATCTGAAATAGCATACCCCAGCATGCCCCAAAAAAGAATCGGAGTGAACTTAATGAGCCTAGAGAATTGAAGGTACAGTTTCCCGCTTGGCTTCCACCATTTGTAGATATCAGTCTGCAGAATTTAGATAAAACTGTAAGCACACATCAGGATGATTTTTCAAAGAAAAATGACCACAAAAGCATGAATAATATGAAGATAAAAGTTTCCCAAACAAGACGGAGCCAAATCTGAAAGCACAATAAAGAACCACAAGGGGAAAAAAGAAATTTTCGACAGACTGCATTAGCAACATCGTAAAGAAACATTATCACAAACAAGAAACAAGAGAAGCTTAATGTCCCACTTGCGGACTTTACCCAGGATGAGCCAGCGCTTGTGAATGACCACAAGCAAAGGTATGCTCTTTCCTTAAAGGACAATGTCTGATATAGCAAACTAAACTTCCATCCTTAGACACCAAATATGTTTTTCAATAAAGATAGACATAAAAGAATATGTTAACCTTTATCTCACAAAAAGTTTTTTGAAAAAAAACCATAAGAAAGACAAAAATAACACACAAAGATACGTCAACGCAAATATTTTAATAGCTTGCAAGAAAAATTTTCACTCCTGCTTGAAATTTCAATCATATACTCGCACAGGATATAGATCATTTCATGCCCCAAGAGAGACATCTTTATGCATCAAAGCACAAAGATGGAAGTGAAAACCTGAACTCTACGGAAACAGAAACAAAAGCACAAAGATGGAAGTAAATACCCGAACACTATGGAAACAGAACTAGAAGAACAAAATATCACCTGGCCGAAACAGAAAACAGGAACTAGTGGTGTGCCCGTCTCTATGGCAATTCGTACAAATCCTTTTCTTCTTTGAAGGTAAGCAATCTATCACAGGTTAAGAGAGCAATCAGATTTAACGCATTCCGACCCCAGCACACACAGTACAGGATATGAAATAATCTCAAATTCACACATATTGTTTTCTCCAACAGGAACATAAGATGCATAGAAATTGCTTTACCATGCCGTCATTCCCAAACATTCTTTAATTTCTGGTCACAAAGAAAGAAAAACTAGACCTCTTTCTTTAGTATCCAATGAAGAGAGTACATGTTGACAAGAGAGTAGAGCTTATATACTCTTTTATAAGGGCCTACTAGATATTCCTAATCAAAACTCCTTTTTATGGGTGCATCCACTTGGTCTTACCAGGACTTGAGAACAAATGTAGCGAGTACAGCATAATATACTTGCTTGAAAAATACAATCAAGTCTCAAGATTGAACCTCTGAGCCATGTTCCATATGGAATGCTTCTTGAACTCCACCTGGCACTATGATGCAGCTGTAACCAGATGCCAAGAGGGATTTAAAATTTTTCCTTGTTGCTGGTGCAAGTCCTAACCATGTCCAGATATGCCGCAAGAAAGGTGTGTAGAACACCTGTCAATGTTTTCTCATAGTAAATGCTACAGCTGGAAATAAGACTATCTACAATTATAATATAGAACAAGGAATCAAGTCATACAGCAGTACTCGCAAGCACTTTGATTTTTGGGATAGGCATGAAACCTGTAAGATCAGCAAGGGCCACCACCCCAATAGGCCAAACGGAATGCGGCTCATACCCAAAAACTGTAAGTAACAACATCTGCGTTAGTCTGAAGAACAGGAGCTAAAGATTTCTGATTTTCCCATTAATACAGCTATCACTCAGAATGATGTATCTAGTTTCTTGGTAAGATGTAGAAATAGATATCATCTGCCTATAATAGACAGGATGGATTCCGCTCCCTCCCGCCCTTCGCTTCAGGGCTTGAGCAAGTGCTGAAGTGCAGCTTCAAAAAGGAAGTGGATAATAGGAGTAATATATTATTCTTCACAGTTGTAGCCTTAGGCTTTGAGAAAAGAAACAAGGAAAAATAACATCTACATACCCAGAAAAATCCCAATAAAATAGAGAGGGTAGAGTGTACATAGACTTTACCACTACCTCATGAAGATAGAGAGGTGGTTTTCGATAGACCTCGGCTCAAATGTATCCGCCCCAATAAAAAGAAGAAACAAGGAAAAACAACAGAGGAAATTTTAAAACATATGCAAGCAAGAGAAATAAAGGTTAGAGGACTGAATTACTTGAGTTATAGAACACTCAACAAAAGAACAGGGTAAGAGAAGAGGACCAAGAGAGCAAGGAAAGAGGAGGATTTCTTTTCATTTGGTCCCTTAATCATTAAATTATACTCGTGCGTCTATTTTTGTTCAAACATATTTTCAAATCCTTAAAGAGTAATTTACTTTGAAGGGAAAGTTTCAAGCTATGGTCCTGTATTTCATTTGTTCTAGAAATGCAAATTTCATGAGCCAATGCTGAAGGGCCAAGACCAGATGATATAGCTTTAAACCTGTCTATTTTGATTCTTCACACACACCAAGCAAATGGAATCAGAGTCAAATCATATAGAACCATTTTTGAAAGATTCACTGGGAACAGGCTGAGTGGTCGAGCTGATGATAACACAATGTTACAAAATACTAATGTATTCATCCAGTCTCCACAGTGGATGAAAAGACTGAGAAATTTATAAAGACAAGTGTATAAAAGTAGAACGCTCTAGACTGCATTTAAGCTAGAGAACGTTATTAACTTCGATTTAACATACCTACACAACAACAGTCACACAATTACGCCACGAAATGGATGGATTTATGATGGGAGTAGATTGTTGGATATTCCCCAATGTTTCCAATTGATCAAGTGAATTACAAGTTCATTAGCACATACATAACTTTAAACTTAAATCAGCCATAGATGCTTTGTGGGATTCTGTCTAAAATAGGAAATTAGTAATGCTATCCTTCCGTAGGTAAAACGGCTGCAAATTAGCTAACCAATTTTAGCAGACATACAGGGCAAATCTCTTCTATATGCATCACAAGTTAGTTGATTCCCCCAACCCAGAGAATGAAAGTAGTCCTTAATTTACCATAAGCTTCATTAGGATCAAATGCTTTGATATCCTCTACGTACAAATGCACCGGAAAATAGCCACAAGCATGCTTACAGATATACCTGAAAAATCCCAATTTTGCAGTATCAATATTGTCCACTTAAATCAGATAAGTACCAAAAAAAAAAAAAAAAAAAAAAAAAAAAAAAAAAAAAAAAAAAAAAAAAAAAAAAAAAAAAAACTTACCTAGCTAATCTTCGCCCCAAATTATTTTTCTCATCAATTGGAATAAACATAAGTATAAGCAATATTCCTATAACTCTGTTCAACAAAATAAAAGTCAAAATCGAGCTACTGGATAGAAAGAAAGAAATAAGAGGCAGAGAGTAAAGTAAATAGAAAACTAACGCGAGTGCTTTGGAGAAAGGAAGAAATAGAAAGGAAGCAATAAGGATTAAGAAGTTGAAATGGACGGAACCGAGCCATAGGAACAACGCCAATAGGGTGTAGAGTAAAGAGCCGGAATATGTCCCTTTAAACTCCGCCGGCGTGGGAGGTGACGCCGGCGCCGGCGCCGGTTTTTGATGAATTACAGAATCCTCCTCTTTTATTGCCATGGGTCAAAATTCAAATTGAAAGAATTGATTATTAATTTAGAGGAAGAAAGTTGGAAATTAGATAAGGAAGAGTGTTTTGTTTGTTGTAGAATTGATGATGTTGCTGCACTGACTTCGCTTCGAAAGCATCGACTTGTTTTATTAATTTTTGTCTTGGGTAATATTCAAGTTAGTGCGTGCAATTAATAGACTTTTTTTTTTATTTTTCTTTTCAGAAAAGGATGCATGGATCTACTCGCATTTTTTTTTCATAAAAAAACGTGGTTTCAACAGAGGATGACAGGCTTGACAGAATAAAATTATAATTTTATTATTTATATTGGTATTATGATGCACGGCTAATTTCTATTATACAAAAGCCAACGCACAGACAATCAATGACATATTTATAATTATACTTATAATTCAAGAGCAAATAATTGATAGCTATTTAAAATATTTATTAATTTTTTTACTTTCAATTTTTATTTTAAAAAATATTTACACATAATTTAATTCTAGAAATATCATTACAAATTTATAATTATGTTTATCATTCAAGAATAAATAATAAATATCTATATCAAATATTTACTGATTTGCTCGATTCAAATTTCTATTCTAAACAATTAAAAAAAACAAACACTTACACATAATTCAATTCTAGAAATATCAGTTGTACTCTTTTATTATCTATAATTTTATGTTCATCATTCAAGGACAAATGATTAATAGTCATTTAAAATATTTATTTTGATTTTTTCTCACTCCAAATTTCTATTCTTAATTTTTTTTAAGAAAAAAGACAGTTACACACAACTTAGAGCTCGTTTGGCTTAGCTGAAAAAAATTAGCTTTTAAAAAGTACTTCTTAAAGTGCTGAAATTTATTTGAAAAATAAATAATTATGTGTTTGGATAAAAGTGTTGTAGTTGAAAAAAGTTGTTGATGTGTTTGGCACATAAGCGTTGTTAAGCACCTTTTTAATTAAAAATGTTTGAAATATCCTTCAAATTGTTAACATTATAAAAACTGATTACTTTAAGATTTTCTGTCTAAAAAAATAAAATAAAATAAAATAAATTTATATTTTAATTCAATATCAATATAAGCTTATTATTTAAGCAATTTTTGCTGATTACTTTAAGATTTTCTGTCTAAAAAAATAAAATAAAATAAAATAAATTTATATTTTAATTCAATATCAATATAAGCTTATTATTTAAGCAAATTTTGTATACACAAGTTATTGATGAAATTTTTGCAGTATTCAATTTTTTAAACAAGAATAAAAGTTGGATTAGTAACAATTTTGCAGTAAAAACTAATGAAAAAATAAAAAAAATAGTAAAACTTATATTAATGATAGCGGAGAAGAGAACCCAAGCTTTGTCAAGAGAGAGCACGACGAGAAAAATGCTGGGTTGTGAATTTGAATTGAAATAATGAGAAGGGAGAGAGTAGTTAGAGTTACTTTAGTTAAGGATAATTTTGGAAATATGAAAAAATATTTAGGATAAAAAGGTAATTATTTTGGTCAAACTATAACAACTTTTAAGCTAAAAATAAAAGTTGGGGTGTTGCTTTTAACTTATTTTAAACAAATTTTAACTTTTTTTAAAGATGTTTTGAAAATTGCCAAACACTTTTATAAGCTAAAAAGAGCTTAAAATCAGGTTTGACCAGCTTTTAAGCTAAGCCAAACAGACTCTTAGTTCTAGAAACATCAATACAAATTTATAATTATGCTTATCATACAATAAATGATAAATATCCATATCAAATATCTACTGAATTGCTCAATTCAAATTTTTATTCTAAATTTTCTAAAAAAAAATAAAAATAAAAACTAGACACTAACACACAACTCAGTTCTAGAAATATCAATTGTACTCTTTTATTATGTATAATAAATATCTTATTTCTTGTTATTTCAGCTAAAAATCCATAGACCTACTTCTATTTTCTTGATTTTTCATTTACAATATTTTTGTTTGTTTCAGCTAAAAACCCATATATCAATTTAATTTTTTTAAAATAGTAATAGACTCTTAACTATGCATAATAGTGAGTTAGCTTAATACAAAGTTTTAGGATTTGATTAGAATCTGCTCACCTATAGAACTTAATCACATATCAGGCTTAATATTTATATTTTTTTAAATCACATAAAAGACTTAATTTTTATATTATCTTTTAAATTCCTGTATTATAGAGAAACTAAAATAATTACAGTGCAAGCTTTGAACATTTTTCAAGTTTTCAATGGTTGGAATTTTTTTAAGGTACTAAGTTTTATACCTCACTTTCTACAATTGAACTGTCGTTTTTTATTGGTAATTTAAATAACCATTTGAAATTCTTATTGATTTTGCATATAGTATTTTTTTACCAGTATGTTTTTCAATTAGTAAAATATTGTTATTCCTCCTCCTCTTTCATTATTACTTTGAAAAAATAATATTGTGTTGTGACTTACAATACTTTTAAAATAGCTTGATATCCATTTCGATATTTCAATAGGATTTATACATATAATTTATCTATTGTTTTATCATAAAATCTACAAATACCAACTATCTTATTTTTAAGTTCAGTAAGAAATTAAATTTGAAACAAAGTGTTTCATCACTTATAAAATTGTAACTTTAATTGGTTGTTAAAAGTGAAGTATGCAACTAAATTAATTCTTTCCGCAACTATCTATTTTTATATATAATGATACTGTTAAAACTTATTATTTCTTTATTTTTAAAAATCTGCGACCTTTTTCTCATGTAGTGAAGTTTTAAAAATTCTTTTTACTATTTAATAATTTGAATATTTAAAAATCTGATATATAGAAAAAATTTGTGATTTTGACACATTTTAATAATTTTAAATATTAAATAGATTTTTTCTGTTTACTAATATGTGTCTTTCTTTAATTAAAATCGATTTGATTCTATTTAAATAATTGATAATTTAAAGATTAGGAAATATAGATTAATTAATGACATTGACACATATGAAATAACGTTAGATATTATTTTTATTAATTATTTATTTATTTATTTTTATTTGCTAGTATTTAACTTGACATATTTATTAAAAAAATATAATTTTTGATACAAGCAATTTACCACAGTATCCATAAATAGAACAGCTAAAAATACCCGTGGAAGTACATGCCCACGTTGAACTTTCTATCCACAAACATCTCTTTTATAAGCCAAATTGATAAAGTCTTCATATACTCAACAAAAAAAAAAAATCATATAAAATAAATATTTAGTAAATTATAACAAAAATAATCATAACTTGAACTATTAAGTCACATCAAATTAAGTAGGATTAATAAATATTAATTATATGTCTGAGCATTCAGAAAAAATATGTATGCCCACTATTTATTTAATGGGAAAGGATTTAAAATGTTTTTAAACGTATTAAAAATATCATCCTTTCACTTATTGGATCAAAAATACTTTTTCATCTACTTATTTGGATTAAAAATGCCCTAAAAGGTAAATTTAGACCTATAATTATCCTTACTTTTAACAAAAGCTAAGCTGATGTGGCAAAAATATTTTTTTTATTAAATATTTGACATTATTTTTATTGATCGGCACGTAATTAATTAGACCGAAATTGCCTTCACAATCATACCGATTAACCCAAGCCTATTTCTAAAAGATGGTCCAAGAGTAAAAATAATGTCACATGTTTAATAAAAATATAATTTATGTCACATCAGCTTCTGTTAAAAAAAGGGGGCAATTTTAAGCTCAAAATTAAACCTTAAATGCATTTTTTATCCATATATAGCGGGATGAAAAGATATTTTTGAATAAGAGTATTTTTAACCATTTTTTGCTTATTTAAATTAATGCAAAACTAAAGAGTAATTATTCAATTTTAGTATTGAATTGAACTTCTTTTACTAATATTTTACGAGTTATAAAATTTATTGAATTATTCAAAATATAAACTCCAAACTTCAAATAATATGAATTAAATTTCATTTGCTACCCTTGCATATATAGCCTCTAGCCGCATGCTACATATTGAATTTTTCATAAAGAGATAATATCTACTCCCATTAAACCACTAACCTAGAGTGGATTCAAATTGATTAATTAAACTAGAAGTTAGCGAACTCTATGTTTTATTTTACTTGTACAAATAATCAAGTCATTCGTTTGATTTTTCATATTTGTAATATATTATTTATTGCGATTATCTCTAATCTTATGTTTAAAAGATTAAAAATTTATATATATATGTAAAAAATTATCTTTTATATATAATATAATTTTTGTCTGAAGAATTCAAACGAACACCTGACAAAACCTAAATCCGCCTTGCTCATGGATGTGAATACTTCTGCAGAAGGTGGAGTAGTGATTTTCTATTTTCAACACATTTCTGATACTATTTATATACAACTTCTTAGTGTTCTTTGAAAAGAACATTTATGGCATATATGATAGATATTGAAACAAAACTAGCTTTTAAGCTATGAATTAGACGTAACTTATGAGTATTTATTTAAAATTTCACTCAATATATGTCTAGATTATAAATTATTCAAAATTTGGTAAGCTTTTTAAAATTTTGAATTCACGTTTCTGATGAATAATGCTACTCATTATAGATTCATATATACATTTTATCTAATCCACACCCTTTCTGTATATGACTATATGTGTACCATCAAATGATGTGAAGTAGTGAAAGGAGTTAGTTGCTTCTTATTTAATCAGAGTCTCAGATTCAAGTTTATTCTGAGTATGAAAAAAATTCTTGAAGGGAATGCTTCCTCCCAAGTGGAGCTCTATGTGATATAAATTCGAAATAGTTGGACTCTAATTGAGATACCAAATACCTAATAGAAAATAAAAAAAAGTGATGTGTGTGCAAAACAATTTGTTTCCTAAATGTCACGCCAATTTTCACGAACTAGAACTAAATCTAGGCTGATCATACTTTTGATGACTTAAAGAAGCAAGACGATTGCAACATCTACATATGCTAGGGATAACACAAATTAAAGTAAATACTCATATACATTGTGATGAACCTAATGTACGAATATGTCCCATAAAGGTGTGAGTTGAATGATGAAGAGAAAATATAACAAAATATGGTGCAAGCAAAAGAGTCTATTATGTATTTTGCTTAGGCGAAGTCTACTTCTCACCTTAAATCATATATCTCATCTCCTTTCTTTTGTTACTTTGATCATGTTTCATTGTGACATTTGATAAAAAAAGTTTTTATTTTTAAAGTGAAAAATAATATTTAAAATTTCGTCATTGTGTTCGATCACAAATACATATTGAATTAAGGCGGTTAGAGGTTAGATGAGGCCTGCTTCTCCTATTGAGATTCATAGTTTTTAGGATTAGTCCGATATTATATGATTTTTGTGTGAGTAATTTGGAGTGAAAAAAATAGAAACATCTTTTTATTGTTTTAAAATCCTTGAAATTTGTGGAATTCAACATCAAGTTAAATTTTGAAATTTTATGACCAAACATGTTTTTTGAAGTTCAACTTCAGAAAAAGTAAATTTCATGGTCAAACACATAATTTTTCTATTGTGAATTTTCTATTTCAGCTTGTTAAATATAATTAATTTTATTGTTATTAAATATTTGAAGTAACATTGTTCGTCAAACATTTTATATTTATTCTTCACACATATCAAATACTCGATCAATCGCCTAAAATAATATCTCCAAGACTCCAACACCTAGTGCAATTAGTAATTTTAGAGTTAAAAAAGTCAAAGAACAAAAAAAGAAAGGGGAAAAATGTAAATAAAAAGACATACTCAACAATTCTATTACTAAAGTGTTTTCTATAATTTACCTTTTAGGCTACATATTCTATTGAGCCAACCATACTACTAAGCTAGTTTTTCAGAAATGCAATTATTTTATTTTTAGCATAACACATAAATGTGTTATTTAATTTGATATTAATTAATATTTGTGTTCTGTAATTTTGAGTGTGTTCAAGTAATCACTTAAATTGGTATAAAATTAAATAAATAGACACATTCTTTCTACATAATAATTTTACATCCCATATGACATTGATTATACATACTCCAAATTGAAGGGCGTAGATGCAAATGAAGCCAAACTAAAAAGCATATTACTATGTATTATGCTTTTTTTCCATGTACTTTTGTAAACTCATAAATACGAAGAAAAAGCTAAATTCTGAGTGTGTTAGATATGATTAATCATAGCAATCAATCCACTTGAAGCTTAAACAAGTATAAATAACATACTTTTAATTAATTACATCCCAATCGGAGCCAGCCAAGGCCCCATTTTTTCCTTGTCATTTTAGCATTACCAACCACTTTATCTGTTTTCCCACTACTTAAAGGTGCTGTCGAGACTTCTTCCTGTAAAATAGTTACAATATATATTATTAAATAAAACCCAAAAATCATATATTGTGACAAATTAAAGAACTGATCATCTATTAATAATTGTTTAATAAAGTCTATAAACCTCTCATTTCAATGTAAACACATACATGTATGATAAAGGTTAGCAGGTATTAAAGTATTTTCCCTCCCTCCATATTAACTTAATTTGTGAGACACACAAATTAAGAAAAACATTTAAGGATTAAATTATACATACTTTCATTATTATCTTTTATGAAATCATAAATTTAGCTTTGCAAGTAGTATAATTATCTCCTAGAAAATATAAAACTTTAATGAAAGGGCAAATATAAAAAAGTTTCAAACACTCATCTTGAACTTTGAACAATAAAAAATGAAAAGAACTCTAAAAATTAAGTTAATATGGAACGAAGGGAGTATATAAATTAGTAGTATACTATTTTTGTCATTATTTGTCACATTCCTTAAGAAAGGCATTGTCTTAATCATAAGGGTACTTAGATTTAATACAATACTCCTGCGTCCGTCTTTGCTTGTCCCCTATTGATTTGACACAGGATTAAGAAGAAGTAAATGATAGGAATAATTTTACCAAATCACCTTTTGAATATAATAAAAACAATGTATTGAAAAATATAACAGGAAAATGACAATAATTAATAATAAAGGTAAATTAAAAACTAAGTGTAAAATTATCTCCTAATTTTATAAACTGAACAAGTATTATTGAATATTTCAAAATAGTGTAGTGAACAAATAAAGATGGGAGCGTTATTTACCTGGAGCTGTTTCTGTTTGAGATTGGCCTTTTCATCGGCGTTGTCATTCCTTGACTTGGATGAGCTCGACCTTGATGTGGTTCCTTCTTCCATTTCTAAGCTTTGCTGCAACTAAACAACACAAACCAATATTATATATAGTCGTATACATTATGGTTATAAATTAATTTTAAACAGATTAAAAAAGAAAATAAGACCGACCTTAAAAACTCGATTCTCAAGTGCAGTGAGGCGGTCAACAAGTGTGCCTTTGTGATGAACTTGTTGCAGTGCGGTGGATAGACTCAGAGTTCTTCCGTACTCTTTTTCTTCTTCTTTCTCTTTCTCATTTCTTGCTGACAGACCATGTTTCTCTTCCAGAACCTGCAGCTGCATTTATATGTCACCACGTTCATATATGTGTTGAAAATTTTACGAAAAATATTTCATCACAAAACACTTGTAGATTTTTATAGGTTGAGGTGTGTCAAAAAATACTAATATTTCACTTGATATAAGTGTACTCCCAAAATTTAACAAGCATTTCTAGTATAAAACTAGAAGAACAGAAAATAGAGAAGAAAACTGAGCAATAGAATATAGGAGGAAGGATTACCTCATAGAGAATGAAGAGGCCGAAGAATAAACACATGATAAAAGGCCTTTTAATTATATTAATCAAGTCTATGTATTCAATCACAATAATTATAGGATATACTAAAGGCCATTAACAAGATATTAAAATCATTTTTTCCAACAATGAAATTTGGCTTACTATTTTCTTAGCATAATGAACAAATAAAGTGACATTATTTTTCAATATACTTAATAAATAAATAAAAGTGAACGAAAAAATAGTTACCAAAAAATCCAAGCGATCTAATCTAGGAAGAACAGGCAAGGAAGAAGCCAAGTCTTTACTCTCTAGCTGATTCATTTTTTTTCCTTCCCAGAAAACAGAGGTCTTCTTGTTATTTTTGTATTTTATTAGACGTGTTGGATGGGAAATGTGGCCAAGGTTTTAAAGATGGTGAAGCAGATGGTGATATACTATTAAATAGAAGTGAAATAATGTGAAAACGAGGAGAGGGGAGTTGGGTTATTAATTATTGGCAACTCCTATGCCATACCCTTGTGTCACCATTCTAGATTGGATTCATCATTGCTCTTTGACTTGTATTTTTTTTTCCCTTCAACTTATTTTACGTCTCTAAAAAAGAAAAATACTATATAATACATAATACATATTGAATTATACCAACAAAGGTTGTGATGGAGTGGTAAATACTTCTTCTTTCTTAATCAGAAATCTCATATTTGAGTCCCAATGGGTACGAAGTCGCCTTTGCTAGGGAGTGCTTTACTCCCCCACCCTCCTACACGCCCGTAATGTGGGACTTCCCGGCATGAATCCAAATTTAGTCGGGTTCCAATGTGGGTACCGAACATTGGATGAGAAAACAAAAAAAAAATATATGTATTGAATTATTTCTATTTATATTTTAATATATTTTATGCCTCTAAAAAGAATGATATATTTTATTTTTTGCGTTTGGATTCTTTCTCAATGACGTTGAAACAAGTACCAATAGTTAAATATCAACGACGTGCTTGTTTTTATGGCCTATAGCTTGTTACGTGTACATGCACCTTGATCTTGAGTCTTGATAAGGAAGATCTTGCGTCATTGTTTGGCTGTTCGTGACCATATTGTTATGATCAGTTATTCATATATATTTACGCAATCATGTTTATTTGAATAATTATTTAGACCGGGTTGAAGTTGCTAATTTAATAAGAAAGCAAAATGGATAAATATGACATTTAATTTGACCTTATTTTGTAGTGTATGATAATATTTGCTAAAATGATAAATATTAGATATGTTATTACGGGTACCCGTAATAACATATCTAATATTTGTCATTTTAGCAAATCATTCGTATCATAACTCTGTCTTCTAATTTTAGCTGTACACAAGTACTAGACACTTAAACTTGTATGAAGTTGAACAAATGGACACATGTATCGTACTTGGCATCCTATGTGGCGATTTGTATCCTATGTGTCATCTTACAGGTTTTATGTCACATAGGACGAGTGCATCTACTTGTTTAATTAACTTTATATAAGTTTAAGTGTTTACTTGTACGCACTCAAAATTGACGGGCACGAATTACGATTGAGGCCAAGTTAAAGTGTCACGCCCTGAGCCTACACCCTGGACGTGACCAACACTCGGAAACCAATTCTGGTCCCAAACGAACCACTTGACCTAACTACTTACACAGCGGAAGACTTAATAATGATGGAAAAAGGTCGTAAAACCAATAAGATAAGCTAAACTATCTGAATAACTAAATAAGAAAGCTTTAAAACAATGTCTGAATAGCTCAAAACTGAAATGCTAATCATATGGTCTATGGAACCTCTAATAATACTGTCTGAAAGAACTACTGAGACAGACCCCAAGTGGTCAGAACTAGAGATAAAATACTGAAAAAGCAACATAAACAACTCAGGAGCCTCAGACTGAGAAGAGACCTCACCAAAGATTGAAAGTTGTTAGATTCTCAAGGGAGCGGCTGCTGAGAAACTCTGTCACCCCATACTTTGCCGTGGTAGGGGACGAATAATTAGGGGAATAGATCCATCCCAAAACTGGGCCATCTCAGTGGCTAACGAGGAAGGTACTGTGGTACGATCTTATCCTATGCTGGCTATATAGTTTATGAGTTCGAGTAATTTATTCTACTCTCACCCATTCAATTAGGGTATCAAAAAATCTTCAAGAAAACCATTCTTAAAATATATGATATGCGCAGCTAAAATGCAAGAATAATTCAAGAAAGACATTCTTTAACTAGTCTTAAACCATAATCTTTATGGGTGTTCAGGAACCCCACATGATTTCACAGAGAATCATATATACTTTAAAATCTTGAAATCAATACTTTAATAGCAGTTAAAGAATCAAGAATCAATATCATTCAATCAAGAATCTGCATATACGCAGGGAAATCTACTAAACTTTATAATGTTTTCATGAAATTACTCTAAATCAAAACTTGAGATTTTCGGAATGAAAACTAAGTCATACTTTTCTAAAATATTCTAAAAATAATGAATTTAGAGTGACCTTACATACCTTGGAGAGCGTTCTTGAGGAATTGGAATGAAAAATCTAAGCTCTACAATCGTTTCTTGAATTTCCTGACCATAGGTTCTTGAGAGGGTTTGCTTGAACGTATGAATGCAACTAAGAAAAATATGTTTTGGACTTAGTTCAACTTAAAAACCGACTTAGTTTAGGATATGGGGTGTGGGAAAAGTCGAAAATACCCTTCCCCTAAAAAAAATGAAATCTGTCTCCTCCTACACTAGTGCACGACGCGCACTAGTGCTTTTTAGCACTTTTTCACGAATGTCTCACTTTTCGTAAATTTTTGGAAAAAATTAAAGCGTGGTTCCGCGTCCACTCCGTGTCGCAAAAGTGGCACGAAAACCCAACTGTTTTGAGCTTTCTTGGAAAAAAAATAATTCGCATTTTTTCAAGCTTTTGTTGAGTCGAGAACATTTTTCGACTCAATTTTTCGCACTGATTGCAAATTCGGTCTCGGATTTGCAAACGAAGCATGGGAAGACATGTTACGCATAAGGTCAAGTTTATGGATATTTTCGTCATTTCACGAGGGTGTTACATAAAGGACATTGCACATTAATTTATTGATGCCTAATAAAAGAGTCGTTATAGACATGTTAGAATTGATCATGAAATTATGGAGTACATTGAACATATATAATTATATATATAAGATACTCAATATATATTTTTTATAGTGGAGTCTAAAGAGAATGAGGTACAAAGTTATTTTTGATAGATACTTATTTAAGAAAAATATTTTCCAAAATAAGTTTGAAAGAAATGATAAAATACGAACTATGATAATAATGTTGAAGAAAGAAAAATAATGATAGTAAAAATATTGAACATGTAAAACTTAATTGTATACCATTCATATATTGCTAATTTCAAGTGAAGAAGCACCCAACCAAGTTTCTTTGGAGCAAATGTTCATAAGAACGAGGAATTGCTTCGACATATTTTAAAGGCTAAGGTGTACGTACACCGTATTTTTATTCTTTTCTATTATGTATGGATTAGGGCTACGGACCTAATCGCAATCATGATTATGGTGGATTTTTTTGATACATCGATTTTCTCTGCTCTTCTCTAAAAGCTCAAGGTGAGAAGCCTTAACCCCTTAACCAGAGATGTCAATACTTGTATGAAATCAAATTTTAACCTATATATACAATATAATTTTTCGACGAAGGCTGGTTGCTTGACACCCCTCCGCCAATGGTGGCTCCGCCCCTGGGTCAAGACCATTTTAAAGCAATATGTGCTAGAGTTTGCTTCTTTCTTATATTTATTTTCTACTATCTTATAAAAGGGGATAAGCAATTTATATTCAAATACTATATCTTTTTTCAACTCCAAATATTATCCAAACCTCTGCTAATCATCATTATCAAAGGGCTTAAGTAAACCATATGTGATGGCCATTGAAATCCACCCTCCAAGTAAAACTCTCATAGCAGACATCTTCACTGATGAGCCACCAAGATAAGCTCCAATTACCCCAAATAAACACAAAGCCAATGATGCTACAATCACCATCACAAATATCCTGATTCTGTTGCCACTCACCACTAAAACTGGCACCACAGGAACAAAGGCTCCAAAGAGAAAAGCCAGAGACGACGCTGCTGCAGCCTTCAATGGACTAGGCAATGGCTCTAATTTTGTGTCATTGTCCTGTTTTGACCCCTCCATCTTGATTCTTCTTGAATCAATTTCTATAACTTTTGTCATAGGCGATCTTGCAGGTGTCAAAGAATTGGACTGTATATGTACAGGTGATTCATATAGCAACTTCCTACCTTGTGTTGAAGTGGCTAATATACTGTGAAAGGCCATGTCATGAGGAACTTCACCTTGTTTGATTTCTGCAATATTAGTTGGACTGCTTCCTTTGAACTTGTAAGCAATGGACTTGGCAATGTCTCGTTGAGTTGAAACAGAGACGAACTCTCCCACAGCCATGCTACAGGCACCTGCAAGAGCTCCAGCTGCTCCAGAAAGAAACATAGACCGCTGATCTTGATCCTTAGCTGCACCCACACCGAGCATCAAGGACGTGGTGGAAAGCAAACCATCATTTGCTCCAAGGATAGCTGCACGAAGCCATTGAGCTCGGGCTAGTTTCTTTGAAGATTTCTCTTCCTGGGCAGTTGCATGAGGCTCTTTCTTGGTACAGACCTCAATTGACTGAGGAGGATCCATGATTTAATGAATGGGAGTGTGGCTTTTAGCCATATGCACGCTCATAGCGCATGGAAGGAATATTCAGGAATCCAGCCTATAAGGGGTGAGAATTGACACTCAAGAATAATCTTTACTTTGGTGGCACCGTGGAAAAAACAAGCTGATTACGTTAAAACCCAGAAGAACAAACATAAGTCCATACGTGTTTTTCTGAACGTGCTTTACATATGCCAAGAAGGAAACATTAAACTACAGAGACAAAAACCAACTGCAAATAAAAAGTAAGTTTCTATAGTTTGTAGCTCCAACTAGAGGAAACCTAGAGCATCACTTTGTCTCATTCTATCTAGCAGTTCATGTAGACAAAATTATAAAATCTTTCCATTCATCATAGCTCAATATCTAGAGAAAAGCTATGTGATAGTGATGTAGATGGATATATCTTCTCCAGTATGACATCCTCAGCTAGCATCACACAGTAGCTTTAATGGGGGAAAGAGATAATTCAGAGTCCTCAGGGAAACCTCTCAAATGGCTGCCTCACCTAAACTAGCTTCTGATCTGATACTTATGCATATGAGATGGGTTAGCTGTTCAACCTAGAAAATATGCACTTGAAAGTGTTTCTAATAGACTTAATGGTTACAAAAAGAGCCAGCCCGTTCTTTTCAAAATAAGAACTCAAACTCCTATAAAGTTCATCAGTTCAGGTTACTACTAGTCCCTATCATAAAAGCGAGACCTTCATTACTCCGGTATCTACTTTTTTGAAGCCACATATATGATATCCAGCATCAAAAGCAGCTAATCCAGGCATTGGCAATAGGAAAAAAAAAAAGATTCTCATTGTAAGAAATTACTTTGTACATTTTCTCTGGAATAAGGAACACACTTGAAACAGAGGAGAATTTAGTCCTGCTTGTTAATTTAACATTTTCCATTCTTATCACAAAACTACTGTTGCAATACTTGACATCACAGCTCATATCATACCTTCCCAAGAGCCAATTAGTTTGAGAACAATCACCATGCATTAACATTCAGAATCCCCATGGTATATTTCTATGCTTAAGTTCCTATCCGAGGGAAAAAACAAAACAGTCCCCCTCCAGGGACGAAAGTTGTCACACATGACTTTATATGATATCACTTCCCTATCTTTTCTCACCTCTTGGAGAAATGGATGAACTTCACCGCAAAGAGGGCAAGAAAAACTCGAAAGGAATAGACTACAAAATTCAGAGTTCTCTGTGATCACACAACAAGGAGAAAGAATTTTGTGGAATAAATAGTTACTCACTCTGATCAGTGTTTCAAGAAATTCTCTCAGGCAGAAACTACAAGAAAGTGAGAAACCGTAATCTGAAGCAATAATATAAGCATACTTCATAGAGTCTTCAGATGAGCAAGAACTATATTGATCCTATTTCAAAGAAATGAATTACAAAATGTAGGATTTAGTATCAAACCAATCTGTAGATATTACTAATCGACTCCAAGAAACAAATGACTTGCTGGTTTCTTAGGTACAAACACTAGAAATAAAAAGACAAACAATACATGCTAAGATTCTATTAGAGTGTGGAATTTTTCTCTCACTTGAAAAATAAGAGGAAGGAATAAGTGCTGATATGCTATCAAAATGAGAGTAGATGGAACTTGTAAGTGATGCTATGTACGTAAAAACGCTGTGAATGAAAGCTTCATGCTCCAAAGTCTTGGTAGTGATGGCCAAGATAAAGAAATAGTGATTTACGTTAAAAAGCAACATTAGATTGGTGGATAACTTACACAAGTTGTGCCCAAGGATCACCAAGTAGCTTGTCTAACCAGAATTGATAAACTAAGTTTTCCAAATGAGAGATGGAAAGGTAAAATCTGGTAATCCAACACTTTAGACGAGTGATCGATACAAAATTGATAAAGCAGAATGACAGGTATTGAGAAGACAATTTGTACACTTATGCTGCTCTAGAAAGAATAAACCTCGAGAAATATCCACTAGCAATGATAATGTTTTAGGAAACAACCATCAACAGCATCTGAAAAATGCAAATAAGATGCTGCAGATATCACCTAAAAATTGCATATTAGAAGTTACATAAATCCATCCCTGCGGTCTTGTTCGTCTGCCTCCTTGTTAGCAACTTGCACTGATTTGAACCAAAGGAATGCCTGAAGATACATTCTAATCAGCTCAAATGAACATAGAAACATCTACTTTCTTTTTTCTTTTTGCCAGAAGTAGTACTCCCACTGTCCCAATTTGTTTGACCAGTATTTACTTTGCACGGAATTCAAGAAAGTACATTGATTCTTAACATGTCATGCGGAAAGTTTTTTTTTTTTGTGATTTGTATCAGGTGTCCGGGTCTCTTAGAGCCCCGACTAATCCCGGGGGGGCACAGGCCCTCGGCAAGGAGTTTCTCGCAAGTGCACCACGGTTAATTCAGGTTTTACCCAGTCCGATGTCCCTCATATAAGCTTCAACAGAATTACAAATAGAAAAGCATTCACTAAAATCTCTTGATCTCTCACAAGAATGAAACAAATTACTAAAATAATTAGTATCATCAAACTGTGACAAACTTCGACCCTCAAAAATTGTTTACACCCAGTGTATTTCGATCTTGAGACCTTGAAAGGGAGCAAACCCCAAGGCTCAAGTCTATTACCACCAGGCCAACCCCTGAGGGTTATGTCATGCGGAAAGTTAGATTTTACAAAATTATCAAATAAGAAAAAAGTCATTCCTTTTTTAAACATACTTAAAAGAAAATTACGACAAACAAATTGAAACAGAAGAGTATTTTTGAACCAAAATGTAACTAACAAAACAAAGAGCAATAATTAAGAAACTTTTTCATTGGTTCCTCAGTCCTATTAAAGAAGTTGTTAGCTTATAATTTAAATATAAAAAATAGCTACCATTATCTTAAAATGTGGAATTACAGGCAGTAAATCACCTACAAGTGGGTTGATGACAGAACTTGCAAAAACACCAAATGTGTATAGTCTTAAGCTAACGTTTGGCCATAAATTTTAAGACAGAAGCTGAAACATTTTGAAGTTGTGAGTTTTAGAACTTGAAGTTGTATTTGGACATGCATTTGAAGTCTTGTGAGTGGAAGTTCAAAAAACTCAAAGAGCCTTCTTTGGAAACTTGAAAATATTTGAGGATCAGATTTTCAAATTTCATGGCTAAACAGATATTTTGAACATAAACTTTCAAAAACTACCACCAAAATCTATGGTCAAACGCTAATCAGAACAACTGGAACTTAACCAAAATAGCAGAAACACGGTAAATCAACTTACAGAAGTGGGAATGCCAGTGAAAACAAAGAATCCAAGCAATGGAGCATAAAAAACACTATCTGAACCCAAAACTCCAAATACAGGTTTCTGATTCACGTACTCGAAAATAGAACCAATCTGCACTCATAAACCCAATCAAGAATCAATCTTTACATAACCCCAAAAAAATTATTCACTAAAAAATGAAATTTCAGACAAAAAATTCACCGCTGCAATTGCTGTGACAGCAGAAGCAAGCAAATAAACAATGAAGGGAAGTTGAAAGGTTGAAGAATCTCTCTGGGCTTCATCTCTAGCCCATGGCGGAGGTTCATCCGTACCGAGTTTAGCCCATGTGGGAACTGATGGGTCTTCTTCTTTTTCTTCATTTTTCGCACTGGATTTCTTAGCAGAGTCTTCAGTAGCAGCTACAATTCCAAGACTACGACTTGCAAGGGAATTTCCCTTTCTCTTGTAATAACTTAGAGAAGAGTGTGTAATCAAATTGGGTAGCCATGGATTGATTGTTCTTGAGGAATGGATAAGTGATGAAGGAGAATTGCAGAGTGATGCAGAAGCTAGTGTCACCATTTCTCTTGATGTGTTTTGCACTGTATAGTTTCATGGTGGAATATGGCTATGAGCTGCGAATAAGAGATAAGAGGTTCACTCAAAAAAAAAAAAATCTCCTTTTTCTTCGAAACAAAGTAAATAAATAAATTATATTTTGATATATATATATATATCTTTTATTATATTATTATTATTATTATAAAAGAGTATTTTAGAGTCGATGATATGGCACAACCACAACACAACATTGCTATTTTTTCTTAAAAAAACTATTTTATTTAAATTAGACTCCTACTCCAACAGGTGTGAAATTAAAATGTGCAATTCCCTTTTAAGTGGCACTTCACCAAAAAAAGGTACTTTCAATTATTTCAGCCGTTCAATAATTTTATGATGCCCCGGAAGGGACACGGCCCTTCAACAATGCCAACTATAAAAATAGAGAAAATCATAGCCCTTGTCTCTTCTTCTTTGCTAACGCTCGCATCCATTCAATGTAATTGGTAAAATCTAAAAAAATTACAATCATCTTTTGTGACAAAATTATTACCATTCTTAATTTTTGTAAAACTATTTGAAGTATTTGACAAACCTATTTTATATCTCCCAAAATCTTTTTTTTTTAAAAAAAAAGAGGAAACGGAACCACAATTCCCTCTGTTTCAGATGTACATTTACAAGTATTGCATCTACAGTCTTCCACGACCACGACTGCAACGGGGAAATTGGCAATGTCTTTTTCCCGCAATGACAAACAAAGGTACTTCATTTTCCCCTTCTTCTTCATCTTTTATTATCATTATATTTTGCTTTACATGTTGTTTCAAAGGTTTTTGTTCAAGTTGCAGAATAGAGACATGTCATTAAAGAAAAAGCTGCAACATATCCTTCTTCTCTTTATTTCGAGCTGTAATTTTTTCTTTGTTTTTTTCGACATTCTTTAACTAGGTCAAAAACATAAAATTTTGTCATGCACCAATAGTTTTTCATGTATAGATTTTTTTTCTTCTATATTTAGCAGTACAATATTAAATTAGATATGTTTGAGATTGTGTTATTCATATCACTAGAGATTGAGGGACCAGATGCAAAAGAATGGAAAGTGCTTAAATTTTTATTTTAATAAAAATTTATAAATGATAATTCACACGATAACAAAAGTTTTTTCCATCACGAATCAATAAAAATTTATGTTACGGGACATTATTTTTCAGCAAGCCAACTCATTAGAAAAATGCATAACAGAAATTAGATTCACATTTAAATAGTGGAAAGTTTTCTAATTTTTAGTATTTTACTTCTTATATTGAAGTAGTGTTATATCAAAATTTAGACTTTTTTCTTTAGTATAGAGTGTATTAAGTAATGATGTTTTCATTTCAAATGCTTAGAAATGAGATCAAAATTTAACTTTATGTACCCTAATTATTACTACTCACAAGTTACAAGAGTAAACTAAAAACGTATGTCTTATCGTTAGGGTAGTTAAATAAGTAGTTATGAGTTATTTAGGTATTTCAATAGTTTATGGAGAAGTCACAAGTAGATCTTTGATGTTTGATTAATGAATATTAGATTGTTCATCAAAATTACCACAAAGAAGTGGTGAGGCAACATTGTCTAACCTAACAAAATTATATGTGTATCTCTCTCATCCATCCATCCACAAGTCTTTCTCACACTATCAAAAGTTATATATTTTAATATATTTATGGAAGCACGGGTAAATTTTCTAGTATATATATATGTATAAGAATCTGTGCTACCACGTGTCCAATATATGTTCTTTTAAGTCATTTTTAATTAATATATATTATTTACTTTGTTTCATTTTGCGTGGCACAGGTAAAATTTCGAGCCAATCAATCAAAATTTTATTTGTATTTTAAATTAATAATTATTGTGATTTATGGTTCTTTGCATAAATTTTAAACAACATATGTTACTCTCCCTGACCCAATTTATGTGGAACTGATAAAATTTCAAGAATCATTTAGATTTTGTATATGTGTTTTAAACTTTTAAGCCAATAATTATTATGATTTATTATACCCTTTACATCATTACAAATAATATATGTTACGTCCTCTGTTTCAATTTAAATTGCTAACTATTATAATTTATAATGCCTTTTACATTAAAATTGTTAATTACTGTAATTTATAATACTTTTTACATAATCTTTTTAATATATAACATATTCTCAAAAATAGAAAAGAAATTAAAATTAAAAAAAAGACAAAATGAATAAAAATAGACACGTCAACGACTAGCTCCCTACTTTTAGCAGCGGAAGCAGGTAGGACAATCGAAAGTTGCTGAAGCAAGTAGCACGATCTAAAGTTCCTCATTTTTCAAAATATTTGTTTACTACATGTCTGCTTATTCTCCTTTACTATATGCGATTTGTAAAGTGTAGACTTCATTTGTATTTTATATTTACTTCATTTATTTTTATGTTTGTTCATTTTTAAATTTTACATATCTCTTAATTTAATAATTCATATGAGCATTTTATTTTAATTTTTATCTTAATTGTTATATAATTACTGTTAGGCATAAAAAATGTTGTGGAGGAAGGAAGGGTTTCTCTTAGGGATGATAATGGGGCGGGTAGTATTTTATTTTTTACTCGTCCTGCCCTGCAAAATTTTAAAATATGTTCGCTCAACATCTGCTGCAAAACAGTAAATGTGCTCTGAGTGAACTGAATTTCGTAAACAGAAAACAAACTTATTAGTAAAAATAGAATTTCGTGCTACTAAAACCAGTAAACAAGCATATGTAATAGAACAAGGCTCTAATATTAATAAAATTTAATAGAAATCAACATTACATTCTATAATAGAAGAAATTTTCTATATTAGTAAAAATAGAACAAGGCTCCAACCATAAAGAAAATACTTTAAACAGAAAATACTTAAACAACAATTGCAAAACAGTGAACAAGGCTCCAACTATACAATTTTTCACTACTATATAATAGTCCGCTTTTGAAATTTGCATCAAGGTCATAAATATTATGCAAATTTTCATACAAAGGAACTCTTAAAAACTAGTAAAACGGAGTACACATCAAAGCTTCCTGAAGCAGTGGTCTATGGTAGTTCTTGGACAGAGGCAAAAACGAGCACACGCACTGCACAATGGTGCTTCACCTAACACTCTCTCTTTTGCCCCCTACTGTTTGAGCTAGTTCTGCATCCAAACAACAAGCAATTAAGAGAGTAAAAAGTTGATCTGAATTCCCATAAACAGAAGTGGAAACAATACCTATATGTGCCGAGGCAAATACAATTGAGCTCACCAACATAAGATGTCATAAACATACAACTACTCATGAAGTTGTATGTTTAGATCATACACTGACAATAATCATCTACAGATCTGCTTTCATTACATTTCATTTTATTACAAACACATATGATTAGTTGAGATTTATTAATTTCACTCTTTACCTCAACACAATCACACCAAAACTCATTAAAAGCTTCAAGCAGACCAAAGACCACAAGCACACAAATCAAGATTCCTCCAATCACAATTCCAGCAAAAAGATTGTACCCTTCATGGTCCTTATGAGTACCCCATCCACCACAATTGAATTAAAAGCACTACTAACCACATCCAAGATCAACAAGTACCCTAAAACCAACAAAGCAGGCAGCAGCCATCCTAAGTTTCCCTTTTAACAATTCATAGCTTTTCTACAGCAGCAAAGCCTTGAATTGGCTCAAGAACAGTAATCACACTAGCAAGATGCCATAAGGCACTCAGGTAGACATGAACAACAAGGAAGAAAATAAAAAGGACAAAAACAGAGATTAAAACAACAACACTGCTCCTGCTGTCAAAGGCAATCAACATAAGAACAATGAAAAATGACAAGACAGCATTATAAACAGGCATGGAAAGGAAAACTCATATGAAAGTAACGAACAGACGCCTCAATATACTAGGCAGAGCAGTGATTATTGATGAGAAAGATACTTGCTTTGAAGTGTAAGGAGAAGCAACAGTGAGAACAACAACAATAGTTGAGAGGAGGGAGAAAGATAGTCATTTTTAGAGGATAAACCTGTTTACCATTTGCTACAAGTCATTGTTGTCCTGGACAGAGGCAAAAAATTTTAAACATGAATCCGGCTCTTCTTCTTCATCAAGTAAGATCGTACATGAAACTCTATCGATGTTTGACGTCAAATCTAAGAAGAAAAATATGTGATTAAAGTAATAAAAACAAAAAAATTGTTAAATAACAAGTCATTGACAAGTTATTTATCATTTATTTTGTTCCATAACCAAGTGCGAGCACACATCAAAGCTTCCAAAGTAGTAGGATGAAGTCTACTGCGATGCGGACTAATCAACCTTCCACTAGTGCTAAATGCTGACTCAGAAGCAACAGTAGATACTGGAATAGCTAAGAGGTCATGAACTATCTTTTGTAAAGTAGGAAATTTTGTCTTCCACCAACTTAAATTGTCAAATGATGGAGTTCGAGGCAACAAATTTTCTTCTAAATACATATCCAATTCTGATGATTTCTCTGTCTATGTGGAGCAAACATTCTGCTCTTATACTATTGAAATAGATCATGATAATGACTTCTAAATTTTTGAATTTTCGTTGAAGCTTCTTTGTCATAAATTGGTGGAAGATAAAACTCTACTCACTTTATTTTGTATCTTAGATAAAAAAAATAGCAGCTACTTCCATGAATATATGCATATCATCCCAATATTTCTTAAACTTTACCAATATTGTCACTGCCATATTGCTAATCAAAGGATTAAAACTCTTAACCCATGCTTCTAATTCGAGCTTAACTTCACAAACCTTAGAAAAGTATTGACTTGAAGTAGAATATTGAATTCCTGAAAATTGTTCTGTAATTTGATAAAAAAAACTTCAACTTATCACAAACATCTTCTACGTCACTCCATTGCTCTTCAGTTGGAAAACAATGATAATTGGCATCAGTTAGACTTAACTTTTGAAATACGTCTTTGTATTCTATCGCTGTTCTCAACATTAGAAATGTTGAGTTCCAAGGAGTTGGACAATCATACTCTAACTTTTTGGTACAGGAAACATGTAGCAATCGTGCAAATTCTTCAAACCTTTCAATTCTACTTGATGATGCTATCCAATATAAGACACTATCACACATTTTTTTAATACTATCTCCTATCACCTTAAGCCCTTCTTGCACAATTAAATTCAAGATGTGTGCAACATAACCAACATGAAAAATCTTACCCATCAACAGCAAATTACCTAACAGAAGTTGAAACTTTGGCTCATTTTCTTTATTCTTTAACCTGGGTCTGACATTTATCTTCAAAATCAATTATACAAGCGCCGGTTTATAGTAATCTACACTATTAATAAGATACATAATTTTATTTATAATAAACCTTGGCTTTTTCGGAAAATCAGAAGTACAGTTAGCACGTATGATGTATCAACTTCAACTTATGTCAACAAAAGCCATAATGGACTCTAATTTGAACTGATAAAGTTGGGACCATAATTAAGGTAACCTTTTTGATGAACAAATGTCTGAAATACATACATTTGCTCGAAGAGCTTTGGTCTCTATCCCTCTCATTTTCTTCCAGCCATCTCTTAGGGAAGTTGCATGTTATGAACTATGAGTCAATTATGGTTCAAACTTTTGGAGAAAGATGTCTTTCAATCAAACTTCAAAGAAAGAAGAACACATTTATTTATATTTTTGGCAGAAACTCTTCTTCAATTTTTTTCTTTTATGCGAAGGCCACTTATTAATCTAAGTGACTTCAACTGACCTCCTTCTTTTTAAGTTACTTATTTGTACGCGACTCTTTTCTACAAGTGTTACTCCATATTTTTAAAGAATATTTAGAGAGTGAAATAGTTTAAATTTGATAGTGATTTTGCGCATGAAATTTTTAAAATTTTTAAAATAAACATATGTATTTATAAATTATGTAACAAGCATTATAAGTCACAATAATTAATAATTTAAAATATCTAAAAGATGTATAAAAAATCTATGATCAAAGATAAACTTATTTGAATTTTGAAATTTGAAAAGTGCCACACAAATTAAGATTTTGCGAGAAAATTGGAAAATATTTTCCTCCATACTAAACACATCCTAAGAGTTACTCTATCTATCCCAATTTATATGACACTTTTCATTTTCGAGAGTCAAACAATTTAAGTTTGATTGAGATTTTGCACATAAAATCTTCAATTTCAAAATGAAATTTATATATTTATAAACTACGTCAAAAGTATTATAAGTCATAATAATTGACAATTCAAAATATCTGAAAGTTATATAAAAAATTTATGATCAAAAATAGACTTGCTTATATCTCGAAATTCAACAAGTGCCACATAAAGAGAATACTAATTTATATACTATAACTTTATGTAAAATAAACTTTGTACTCCTTTCCTTCACTCTTACTTGTCACTATTGATTTAACACATTTATTAAGAAAATAATTGTTAATTTAGCTATTTTATTATACTATATATCTACATTAATTAATGTTTAATATTAAGTTTTGAAAAATGATTTGGAGAAAAGTATTTGATGCTAAGGGCAAAACATGAATCTTTTTTTATATCAATTGTCTTTTCTGGATACGTTAAAAGTGATAATTTAAAATAAAAATATATTTTAGAAATAAGTGATGAGTATAAATAAACGGAGGTAGAACTATCAAATCATACATTTATCTTTTATAGCTGAAATTTTCAAGATCAATTACAAATCTTGTTCTGTAAAAACTGTATACTTAGAAATACATTGTGTGAAAGTTCTTTTTCAGTTATGAGGTAGAGATCCTTGTGCTTTTATCAAGCTTAATATTCTTCAAAATGGCGTAAATCTCATCTAACTTCTCTCCTTCTTCTTTTAGGGCAACAAGTATCTTTTTCCTGTCTCTACATGTTTGCATTAACCCATGTACCTCAAAGAAATTCATTGTCGATTTCTCAAGATCCCTTAATTTCTTCGAATAATACCACCCTTTACACACATTGTAACGTTTGATTTTCGCGCTTTTTACGCACAAGCTTCTCTCCTTCCTCCAATCGCTTCTTGAATATTTCAATCTCCGATTCTCTTCCTTCCAAGGCTGTGTTCAGTCTCTCAATGTCCTCAAGCACTGGCTTAATTGAAAGCAACGTTGAATTTAATCGTCGAAAATTGGAGTCAAAACAATGGGAAGTTTTTCCAACTTGTGTGACTGATTCAGATAACATTCTGAATGCTTGTCCAACAGCTGCACCTCCGATCAAATTCCCTGCCATAATGTGTTATATATATACACACACCACTGAAAATTAGGTGCAATTTAGCTATTTTTTGTTTGATATGATTCAGGAAAAACGTGTTGAGTCGTCGAGGTGATGATGTTTCAATGGTGAAGTTGTTTCTTGGGTTGTTCGAGGTTTCGTTTTGTTGGAGAACATCTGAGTTTCTGTGAAGCACAAAGGAAATAAGTTAGAAAGTTCTTGTTTGTTGGATTAGTTGAATTTCTTTTCCCAATTTTACAAGTTTGCCATTCTAGTATTTCAATATTCTAATTTATCCCCCCAAGTCTTAAATTAGCTATTTTTGACCTCAAGTTATTTGTTATTTAGAATAGTAAAAGTATGAGACCATTTTTTTTTAAAAATTTTATCCTTAGTACTAATTGTTACTATAAATATTTTAATAGTATAAATATTTAATGAAGAGAGATTATATCTTCAAACATTAAAAATAAATATTCTGATAAATATTTTTTGAAAAGGAGAAGAAATAGGACAGATAATATATACATTTGAGACGAATGAAATATTTATGATAGGAGATTTGATGAAGAAAGGTGGGAAAAATGGAAGTAAATGTGAGGTGCGTTTGGTTTGATTATAGAAATAATTAATTCAGACACGAAATCTCATACTCTTTTTGTCCATCTTTATTTGTTCTTTATTCATTTGAAATGTGAATTGAAAAAATAGTAAATGATAGAATAATTTTACTAAATTGTCCGTTGAATATAATAAATATAGTATTTTTAAAAATGTAATAGGGAATAATTATAATTAATGATAAGGATAAATTAAGAACAATGTAAAATTATCTCTTAATTTCATAAAGTGAATAAATATTATTAGATATTCAAAAATAATATAGTAGACAAAAGATAATATGATATTTTTTGTCGAGGATACAAATGCGTTGCTACCATATTCACATTCAGTTATGTGTTAATCTATGAATTGCTTATGAAAGATAAAATATGAAACAAAAATGTAGGTATTGATATTTTGTGGATTAAATTATTTAAAAAATAAAAATGCCTTTCTAGAATAATTAATTCATGTCAAAGAATTTTCTGTATATTAATTAATCATCACATAATTTTTTTTCTTTATTAAACTGCATAATTAAATTCTATATTATTAATTTCAATGTTATTAATATTATTACGGCATAATTACTTCAAACTCAAACAATCCCGAATGATATTAACCACTTTATTGTTAAGGGGGAATTTTAAATTATGACTTATTGAAGTCCAAGTTATAAACAATAATTCAAGTAGTGTCATAGACTTTACCTATTTAAGTTATAATCTTTTTTATTATAGTAAAATAATCAAAGTATTTGCATGTGACTTAGTTCAGAAATTTATAAATCGTGGCCAAATTTGTGACGATAGTTGTGACACATCATTCGATATACATCAGCATTTTACTTACTTTTTATGTTCAACATCAAAAATATCATCGTTTGATCATTAAAATTGTCATTTTCTTACTTGACTTGGAATTAATGTGTAATAAAAATTTCACATACAAACTCCTATTTTATTTTTTTAACTTTCAAATAGTTAAATATTACTTATAAAAACTATTATTTATATACTGCCATGTGTTATTCATTAGTAGTCGCTCTTTTTATTCTCCTCCCTTTCCTTTTTATCATATCTAGTTCTTTTTGCTTATGGGTTTTGAGATGAGGGTTCCCAGGAAACAACCTCTCTACTTCTGTGAGGTAGTGGTAAAGTCTGCGTATATTCTACCCTCCTCACATTCTACTTGTGAAATTTCACTGGTATATTGTTGTTGTTTACTTATAAAAACTATAATCAATACAACTCTTTCTTTAGTTGTAACTTCACATTTTTTTAATAAAGTAAAAAAATACTTGGGGGCCCAACTCTTTGTATGATGGCTAAACGCCTGCTAAGAAAAATTTATACGAGTTGACAAACATCTACTAATTATTATTCATTATGGATATAATTTTAATTAATTATAATTAATGAGTACAGTTTAAAAGATTTGCCACAATAATTGAGTCCCACTAATTGAGTATGTATAAAAATAAAAAAAAATACATAATTTTCTTCAAAAAGAATTGCTTATACAAATACTCAATCCCTAGTTTTTCTTTTCTCCCAATTTTACTCGTAAAATCTCATAATCAATTCGTTTTGCATTTTAAATTCCCACAAGAATTCATTTAGATATGAAGATTTCTGTTCTCCCAATTTTACTCCATATTTTGTTTTGGAAAGCCTTTCTAAGCAATCAACCAAAGCACTTTCTAGGCTAGGGTAATCTATTTTTGTTTGCAAAGCACTGCAAGTGATTCAAAGTAAATATATAATACAGTTTGTATAATCTATACTTATTGCAATCGTTATTTGATATTGTGCATGTCCAAACCTTCCATCGAAGAGAAGAATCATTCGAGGTATTCAACTAAATGACGAAATTATTTATGATCCTTCATCTTTTTTCTTGGGTCTAACTCAAGATTTTTTTCTCTTAGGTTTAACTGAAGATCTAACTTTTGATTGTGAAGTTGAATTTTTTTAGTTTAGTCATAGTATCTAGAATGTGTTTTTAGGATAAGAAAAAATGTTAAAAGTACGATTGTTCAAGCTCTTTCCTATCCTTTTTCTCATTTTTCTTTCACTCACCGGGCTGACCTCGTTGAATGGTTTCACACGTGACAAGAATATCTATTTTGGTACAAGGAACTGACAATGGAATAGAAATGGAGTTTGAGGCTATCCTGAGATGCCCCTATTCTCAGATCTCTACAAGCGAGCCTGAAGCACTTGAATTAGAAGGAATTCAAGTAAGCGGGGGAAAGTTCAATTAGAACAGAATGACCCCCTTTTTGACCTTCCACTTGCTAACGAACTTCTACCTCAGCTAAATGCAAACCTTGACCCGAAAAACGAAGTCTTTCCTAATCTATCTCATAGTATTACTGAAAGAATATGGGCTCTTCTCGAAGGAGATGCCGCATGAATTTTGATTATGGAATCAACAAAATTTATACAAAAAATACAAGAATAAATTCAATTTGTGTAACCTATACTTTTATATATTTGTTTTATATAGTAATTCACTTATATATACTTGTCGATATATGTTAATGCATCTGTATAATCTTACACAAAAATCATCATACAAATATACCAAACGACATTTATATACAAAGTCTCACATTTTATACACTAATTTATATATCTATCGATATACACACACACACCAAAAAATAAATAAATTAACTACTGATATATATATATATATATTTGTATATTCATGTGTATTATTCCCAAAGTCAATTTTATATATCTATATAATTATATATACAAATATACAATTGCCACAAAAAAATATATAAAATACGTTGATTTTATATATAAGTTAAAAGATCCTCATACATACATTCATACATACGGGACATCGTTGCCCGTAATATCTGTTATTTTTTGTTTTAAGTTAAGTGATATAGATAGAATTTAGGGAGTTAATTAAAATTTTAATATGATTTTTAAATATTTTAAATTATTAATATGTGATGTAACATATTTTTTTTGAAATATTTTAAGTCATTAAATATCATGATTAGTAGCATTTTTCAATACTAAAAATTAGATAAACAAATTACGATGGAAGAACCATAAAAAACTACGCATATACCCTCAAGCTACTCAAGCAGGCATGTCGACCTGTTGTCTGCTTGAGCAACTTTAATTATCATGATTAATAGCATTTTTTAACACTAAAAATAAAATAAACAAATTAGTACAACGGAAAAATAAGACACACAAACTACAACGGAAGAACTATAAAAAATTACAAATATACCCTCAAGCTGCTCAACAGGCATGTCGGCCTGCTGTGTGCTTGAACAACTTTAATTATCATGATTAGTAACATTTTTTAATATTAAAAATAAAACAAATAAATTACAATAGAAGTACCATAAAAAATTAGGGATGTACCCTCAAGCTGCTCAAGCAGGTAGCAGGTTGACATACCTGCTTGAGCAGCTTAACTGTTTCTTATTATATATAGTAATATTGATAATATTTTTTGTAAAAACAAGTGAACCAATATAAATATCCAAATGAAATATACAAATATAAAATCACCGTAAAAATATACAACTTAAAAAATGAATTTCTATAAAAATCACTAATACGAACTTCACAAATGCGTTTAGAGATTAGAGATTCAATTTAAATTCGACAATAATGAAATGGAGAATTGTATTTCAACCATATATATTCACGCATAACATTTTCTCTAAATATAAATTCAAAAAACAAAAAAAAAATCAACATACATGATTTACTGATTTGTTAATAAAAATTTTAAATAGACAAACTTGACGGCAAAAAATAATTATTTGGATCAAATTAAATATTTAATTTTGAATTTTTGACTCCTATTTGAAACTAGGAACTAAGTTGAGTTGCGTGTCTTTAGTTGAGTTGATTGTTAAGTTGAGTATCTTTGATTATGTCTTTTCCTTTTCAGCTATTTTACATATTCGTACATTTCACATACTGACGTTCATTTGGCCCTACATCTTTTCATGATGCAGAGACAGGTATTAGAGATCCTCAACAGGCGCTCCATTGATGATCGATTCCATCCTAGCGATAGTGATGAGATCTCCTTGCTTTTGAAGCTATTCTATCTTATGTCATTTATTGTTTCTAGAGTATTTTTCGTGAGGTAGCCATGAACTTGTCATTGACACCATCTAGGTGCTTAGAGATAGAGGCTTCATAGCAATGATGGATTGGAGTTAATGTTTTCATTTCTAAGACTTGTACATTTTCAAACTATTTTTGCAATATTGAATTAACTTGGGTTTATGGTTTTAAATCATTATTTTATTGAATTATCAATTGATTAGCCCACTAATATTACTTTGTACATAAATTTAGTCTTTGAATGAATGGTCGAGCCAAGCGATTTGCTTGAGGACCAATAATAATTTCGTTTATAATTTTAAATTTAAGATATATATGTTCCAAATATTCCTTAAATATTATAGTGTTAAATATGTCATGTGAAAATTAAAGTTAAAAAATCACCAAAATAAATAAATATATTTTTAAAAGAGCTAAAAGAAAATAAGATAAATAAATTCAAATGAGCGAAAAATTATTTTTAATATATCAAAACCAAGTGGCAAATTGTATTTGTTTGACTGGCTTTAAAGATAGTCATGTGAACTAGGCACTAAATTTGTGTCCTCTAGGTATTCCAAGCTTGACTTTCAACCCTACTTTCTAAAGCAAGTCCAATGGTGTACACTAACTTTCCTGGATTAGTTAGAGAAGATACCAAAATAATATTCAATGACTTACGTTAAAATTGGACGGACTTACCTTAAAAGTTGTGTATGAAGAGTCGAATAACTTTAACCCAAATTCTATAAATATATTGAGAAATTTATTCAAAGGCTTACGTTATAATAGGATGAATTTAGCTTAAAAGTTATATATGAAGAACTCACGTGAACCGAATAACTTTACCCCAAATTCTATAGATATATTAAGAAATTTAATTGGAATATTAAATATTTAATTGTGAATCTAGTTGTTTAAAATTGATATAGAAACTCAAAAACTTCTGCTTCACAAGAAATTGCAGATGAAAATAAGATTACAAGATTGATTGTGAAAATATTTGTTGTGGATTAAATTTTCCCAAAGGCAACGAGGAGAAGTATTTGTTATGGATCTCTCCTAGAGTACACAACATACTACCTATTCTACAATTTAATGCCACAATAATTTTTATGTGTAATGTAAAACACATGCAAATTACAGACAAAAACTCAAAACATTTTTAAAAATAATTGGAAAGAGAATTTAAATAACACAATGATAACATATTGAGCGTAATCTCATAAATAGAGATACAGAAAGAGTGATGTATATTTAAATCTTATCCTTACTTTTGAAAGGTACACAATATGTTTTTGGTAGACTCTCGAGCTTACGATAATATATAATACTACAAAACAGAATAATCAAATCCTGTGCTTCACTAAGCAGTAGGAAAAGAAGCCCAAGTAGCAAGGCCACAAATTCCACCATTCACAACATCTTTAGCGATTCTCATATATCCATCTTCACCCCATGAATTCTTCACCAACCAATAATTACCATCCTCACTTGTTCCATACCCTACTACTGTCACTGCATGATGTGAAGTCTCTCCACATTTTCCATTGAAAATCGGAATTCGTCACTTCCAATGGTAATGCCTGCAGAGATGGGCTGATTTGCTACTGCCTGCAACAGTGCTGATCCACTGTTCTATAGCTGGAAATTGTTACTGCTGTTCTTTTCGCCTTTTGGCTATTGCAAGTTCCAGTATAAGGGTAATTTGATTCTGTTGTGAGGCCTCCGTTTTCAATTATGTATTCAAATGCTTTGATCCTGATTCCACTTCTACACCGTTATGATTGGTCTCACAATCTAAAAGTTATTGTGAGTCCTTCCACTGCTGCCAATGCCCAACATGACCCTGCATTTCTTGTTCCCAACTCAAAATAATATTCTAGTCTAGTAATTTATCAATTTACATAAGCAGAATGCACTATGTTAGTTTGTGCAAATAAATGAAAAACTACGTTTATTAGGAATGTTTAGGCTAGTTCTAGACTTCTGGGAACCCGGAGTCAGAATTTATAGCTTATGGGTTCGAAATTCTAATCTTTTCAAGTCATTGAGTTCTAAATTAAATAATTTGTCCACATACAATGGATTTTGTGATACAAATATATTATTCGATCTAGTACTACCAGGTTCAACTAAATTCTTAACTGAAGTCCTTACTCCGCCTACGCCTGCCGTATAATTGAAATCTTTGGCTATTATTCTTCTGGTCTTGTCTTTTTTTCTTTGGTTTCCCACTGGTATCCCATATCTAAATTAGAGTTCTACAAAATCTGAATTCGTGCAAAAATAAAAATAAAAATCACATATTAGGATAAAGTGCTCCTAACAAAGGCGACTTCGCACTCAAGGAGATTTGAAACAGAGGCTGCTTATCTTTACTAATACTTCATCCATTTCACTTTATCTGATACAATTTTCTTTCCAAAAGAATAATACTTTTATGTATATGAAAATAAATAGTAAGTAATATTATATTTCTCCTATATATTTTTTAAGTCTTGTTTTTATAGACACATAAATGTTATTCTATTGTATGTTTCATAACATGCATCTAAATATATATCTTTTTTTTTTCCAAAAATATTTCTTTATTTTTTTTCTTAATATCTTTGTTGGTCAAATATCGACATATTATTTGAATGGGAGGATATATGTACTTTGATTTGGACTTACCGCATCTACCCTGGCTCTTGACAGGAGTAACAGCACCCTACTCTCTCCACTTTCGTAACTAAATGGTTGCAAATTCGATGCTTTTGGAAGGAAAGATAGATTATATCTACCAACCATAGATTGAAACTCTTCCTTAGTTAGATCTGCAAATTCATTGAGGCCAAGCTGGAAAGAATGTGTAGAATTATTGTTAAAAGATTCGATAAAATCAACATTTTCTTTAAATATCTTCAATTGCTCTGTCTTTTAAATATCACCTTTGTATACTCGCCCATGGTGACTCATCCATTTTTGGTGCCTTTCGAGCATGGAATACACCTGCAGGTCACGGCCACTAGTGGCTCTAAACCTAACAATTCCAACCACTAGCAAAAGTGCAATGAGGCTTAACGTGCAAACTTTCAATGCCATTGTTAAAATTTTAGACTATATATGTCATACGAAAAAGGTATATATAAAACTTCTCTAATATGGGTAAATTATGAATTAGTTAAATTGATTAAACTTTTTCACTTTTATTCATTCAAAATTCATTACATTTTCTATTTTTTTAAAAAAAAATTTTGATTGTCTTAAATATTTTGGATGATATTTTTTAAATAGACAAATTTTCTTTAACTTTTTTTGGAAAAAAATTTACCTCTAAAAAATAGAAAAAATATTTTTCAAAACTCTCATTTAAATTCAGATTAAATTTTTTTACTTACCCTACCCCGGACCCCTCCACCAGCCCCCACCCCCATCCCCAAAAGAAAATTGAGTTTCTTTTTAAAAAAATATTCAAAAAATTTTACTACCCTTACCCGTGCCCCCTACACCCAAGCAGCCCGTCCCTCCCCCCCAAATCCATCCACACCAAAAAAGTATTAACATTTATTTTTGAAAAAAAAATCAATATGTAAAATTTACAAATCTTTTAACCTCACCTCTACCCACTCCACCTACCAGCCCCCTCACCCCCTCCCACCCCTATCTTTGTTCTGTTGGATTTTGATATTAGTGAATGGGAAATGGTGAGATGAAAAGTTAAATTTTCTGACAGGTTGCGACCTTTCATGAAAAGTTGCAAACCTTTTCATGAAAAGTTGCAAACCTTTCATGAAAAGTTTCTCAAACAGGCTATATATTTCTGTTGATCCTCAGAATTGTTCCTGACGGAACGAAAAAATCTCTGACATCCATTTTCTTCTTTCCTGCACTTCTTAAAATTCTGGTGTGATATACTACCATCGAGTGGTTCGCAGTCACCTTAATTTG
>DF359925.1:1471-12891 GCA_000787875.1 Solanum virginianum
TTCAAGTCATCTACACTAGGAACACATATGATACCCTATATAAGCATGAGTTACTTAGGCATGTTTTACTTTAGCATCGATCATACATGCCATATTGTTATATGATGTCTATTGCCTATTGTTATGCATTTCGATTATGATGCCATATAGGAATCGGAGCCCAAGTTGATCATCCTCCTCCTTCACGTGGCTAGTTTGGTGCTTCTCAAGCTAGTTGGTGAGTCCTCCACTTTTGGGACTCTAGTCTATCTTTCTCTTATTAAGTATTGAGTCACTCTTCTTTATGCTCTATTTTGACTACGAGGGTGAGCCCGGCTGCTTTGTCTTGGCCCCCACTCCTATCTTTGTANATTTTATCAAACGCTTAGTGGGTGAGTAATGCTAGTTCACAATCCTGCAATTCAAGAGTGAAATCATGTGAGAATACGTAATGTAAATCAACCCACCAACACTTGGTAATACACTTATGCAAGATACATTGAAACCCCTCATCAAATCTCATAATAGATCATAGATTCATAGCCTAAAACATGCTTAAATAATAAACATTTTATGAAACCCCAACAAAGTTTATAGTTAAATTTCATAATAATCATTTGAAACATGCAATTTACATAGAAAGGAAGGTTAGGAACCATAGGTAGAAGGACCCAATGGTTGAAACCCACATACCTCATCTCAAAAATCTCAACAGAAGTGTCAAAATCACTATAAACTTGCCAACATAAACATGAATGCATACAAATGAGATAAGGGCTGAACATAAGTCTTGAATCACATAGGGGACTTAAAATTAGTACCTTAGGCTTGAGTAGAATGGAATAGATAGGGATATTGCTTTTGCATGTCCGCCTCGGCTTCCCATGTGGCACTCTTAACTTGTTGGTTTCTCCAAAGAACCTTGATGGAGGCTATATCCTTGTTCCTCAACCTCTTCATTTGTCTATCAAAATGTTTTATCAGAGCTTTGGGAAGATAATACTACCCATGGAGAGGATGATGATGATCGTGAGGAGCTCTGGTTCCTACATGGTAATATCATGTAGGTATAGATCTCCTCATAAGTCAAATTGTCTTCAACAACACCGACAACATCAAGAGGCACAATAGTACATGGGTCACCCACACACTTTCTCAACATAGATTTATGGAAGATTGGGTGAACCATATTCATATCATTGGTCAACTCCAACTCATAGGCCACCTTGCCAATCCTCCTCAAGACTCTATAGGGACCCACAAATCTTGGACTCAATTTACCCTTCGTACCAAGATGAACCACACCCTTCATAGGTGAGACCTTCAAATAGACCCAATCACCAACCTTAAATTCAAAGTCCCTTCTCCTCACCTTGGCATAAGACTTTTGTCGATGTTGGGCTATTTTCAAACTCTCCCTTATCAACCTCACCTTGTCCATTACCTCCAAAACTAAATTCGGGCCTAACAATGCCATCTCCTTTACCTTAACCATCCCACTGGGGACCTACAACGCCTACCATAAAGATCCTCAAAAGGAGCCATACGAATGCTAGAATGATAACTATTATTGTAGGAAAACTCAATGAGTGAAAGATGATCATCCCAACTACCCTTAAACAACAAAACACAAGATCTAAGCATATCCCCAAGAGTTTGGATAGTTCTATTGTCCTGTCGATCCGTTTGAGGGTGAAAGGCCATACTCAGTGATGGTCATCCCAACTAGCGCTAAACTCCAATACACAAGCTCTACACTTATCCTCAAGAGTTTAGATAGTTCTTTCGGCTTGGCCATCCGTTTGAGGGTGAAAGGCCGTACTAAGCTTAACCTTAGTACCAAGACCCTTTTGGAAGGACCTCCAAAACTGTGAAGTGAATTGTGCACCGTGATCCAAAATGATAGACAAAGGCACCCCGTGCAATCTAACCAATTCATGAATGTACAACTTAGCATAATCTTCGGCACCATAGGTACTCTTAATCGGAAGGAAATAAGCCAACTTTGTCATTCTATCGACCACAACCCAAATAGAATCAAAATGATTTCTAGTCTTAGGGAACCCAACCACAAAATCCATCTTAATTTCCTCCCACTTCCTAGTTTGAATCTCTATATCTTGGGCTAGGCCACCCAATATTTGATGCTCTGCTTTAACTTGTTGGCAATTATGACAATCGAATACAAACTTGGCAATGTCACTCTTCATACCACCCCACCAAAACACTTCTCTCAAATCTCTAAGATATTTGTAGAACTAGGGTCAATAGAATAGGAAGAACTATGAGCCTCATCTAGAATCTTTTTTTTCAAGTCATCTACACTAGGAACACATAACCTACCTTAGTACCTAAGGGCACTATCTCCCCCTTGGGAGAAAACCTCCACCATACCATCCCTCACCAAGGCTTTCAACTCTAACAAGGCAGGGTAAAGATCTTACTTTACCTTCACCTCCTCGATCAATGAAGATTTAAAACCATCAACCGCCACTATTCTACCATTGTGAACCTCCTCCAACCTAAATCTCAATCTAGCCAACCGATGAACCTCTCTAGCCACCTCTTCGCCACTATTATTAACACGAGCTAGGCTACCCATCGACACCCTACTCAAAGCATCAGCCACAACATTAGCTTTACTGGGGTGTTAATGAACACTCATATCATAATCTTTAAGAAGCTCTAACTATCACGATCCATACCTAGGGCCTAAACGTGTCACGACAAATGGGGAGCCTAAGAGACCCTAAACAACCCTCTTCATATATCATTACACATCCTTGATAGCAGAAGCAATTAAACAACAATGAGAGAATATAATAAGGGCAAAGGGACTATGAGAGTCTTTCACATCATTAAAATATACAAGAGTCAAGAGCGTCAAAGCACATAACATCATTATATAACTTGTCCAACAAAACCTCTACACTTAGAATTGAGGGGGGCAAAGACAAATTTTCGAGCTCACCTTCATAGTCTAATTCATACAATTAGATAATCTGAGTCTTTACATAAGATAAGATCAAAAGCTATTATCATCGGAGTTGAGGACTCACTACACTTGCTTTGGGAAGATAATACTACCCATGGAGAGGATGATGATGATCGTGAGGAGCTCTGGTTCCTACATGGTAATATCATGTAGGTATAGAGTATGAGTTAGTATATTTGAATGTACTAAGTATGTAGGATGCAATGCAACAAGAGATAGGCAATATAATCGAAATGCATAACTAGGCAATGGATGAGAATATAGCAATACGGCATGCATGAATGATACGTGAAATTACCATGCTTATATAGAATATATTACATGTATAGTAAGAGAACATCATGTCCAAGGCCTACCGGCCCCTTGGAGAGGTGATTGAGGTATCAACTCCTCAATTGATTGATGGTTGTCAAACCCTAATATCTATGGTGATTAAGGTATCAACACCTCAATTGGTTGATGGTTGTCACACCCTACTATTAATGGTAATTGAGATATCAACCCCCCAATGTTCTTGATGGTTGTCATACCCTACCATCAATGTTAATTGATGTATCAACCCCTTAAGTGGTTGATGGCGCTCACACCCTACCATCTATGGTGATTAAGGTATAGCACCCTCTCAACAAGGTGTGGTCAACTTGTAACACTATAGATAGTTTTAATGAAATCAATACATATATACCTTTCTTTCATCATCATAAAGTCATTCAAGTCATAAGTCATACAATGGATCATCAATAGTTTAAGTACCCTAAATCGGACATTTTATCAAACACTTAGTTAGTGTGTAATGCTAGTGTAAAACCATGCAATTTAAGAGTGAAATCATGCAAGAAAACTTGAAGTAAATCAACCCACAAACACTTGGTAATACCACCTTGCAAAATATATTGAAACCTCTCATAAAACCTCCCCATAGATCTTAGATTCATTGCTCAAAACTTGCATAGACTGTCACACTTTTACAAAACCCCAACATAGTTCATAGTCAAATTCACAATAAGAAGAACTATATGCAGATTAACTTAGAAACATGCAATTTATGTAAAAAGGAAGTTTGGGCACCATGGGTGAAAGGATCCAATAGTTGAACCCACATACCTCAACTTTGGAGATTTTCTTGATGGAGAGTGTATTGTGAACTTGAAGCCTGAATGAAATCCTTAGATCCGGAATGAGATTGTGAAACTAAAATTTTGGTGAAATATTTGAGAACTTAAAGCTTGATTGAATTTCTTAAATTTGGAAATGAGTTTAGGACATTTGGTTTGAGTGAAATATTTTACTAAGTTTTTGAGATGGTTTTGGGGAATGTCTTGTATGATATGAGATTGAAAATGATTCAGTATAGGTGTTTTTACATATAGGAAGGGTTAGGCCCATGGTTTAAAAACCTTGGACAGAGATTAAAAACACTAGCAACAAAATGTGAAGGTCTGCGCCCTGGCCGCATCGCACCAGGGGTGCGGAAACCTCACTAGATTTCATCACTTAGAAATTTCAAATTTTGATACGGTTGCTCTAAAGTGGAGGTTAGATCTAGTTCCCACTCAATTTTGCCCCCTAATCACGAATATGAAGTCAGATTTTCAATTTCACCCACGAATTTTGAGATATATAGAATTTACAATTATGGACACTTTCGAGGCACATTTTTGAGCACTTTTTCGGAGTCATTTCAATATCTCTCCCTTGGGAACATTAGTTCCCGAATGTCAAAAGAAATGTATATAAGAGAAGTAAACAAATTAATTTCAACTCACACAAGAATGCAATAATGCACTGAAACATCATTTCAAAAATCTCAACACAAATGTGAAAATCACCATGAACTTGTCAACATAAACATTAATTTCTACAATTGACATAGGGGCTGAAACATAAGACTTGAAATCACATAGAAGACTTAGAATTAGTACCTTAGTCTTGAGTAGAATGGAAGAGATAGGGATATCGCTTTTACATGTCCACCTCGGCCTTCCATGTAGCACTTTACCTCATATGGCTCACAAGAGATAGGGATATCATTTTGTATGTCCGCCTCGGCTTCCCATGTGGCACTTTCAACATGTTGGTTTCTCCAAAGAACTTTGATGGAAGCCACCTCCTTGTTCCTCAACTTTTTCACTTGTCTATCCAAAATTTCTACCAAGACCTCTTCATAAGTCAAGTTCTATTCAACAACACCCACAACATCGAATGGCATAATAGCATTCGGGTCACCCACACACTTCCTCAACATAGACATATGGAAGATCGGATGGACCAAGGCTATTTCAGTAGGCAACTCCAACTCGTAGGACACCTTACCAGTCCTTCTCAAACCCTATAAGGACCCACAAATCTTGGACTCAATTTACCCTTCTTACCAAAATGAACCACACTCTTCATAGGTGAAACCTTTAAATAGACCAAATTACTAACCTTAAATTCAAGATCCCTTCTCTTCACATCGACATAGGACTTTTGATGACTTTGGACTATTTTTAGCCTTTGTCTAATTGACCTTACCTTCTTTATAGCCTCGATAACCACATTGGGACACAACAAAGCCATTTTCCCTACCTCAAACTATCCAACCGGGGACCTACAACATCTAGCATAGAGAGTCTCAAAAGGAGTCATACCAATGCTAGAATGATAACTATTATTCTAAGTAATCTTAATGAGTGGAAGATGATCATCCCAACTACCCTTAAACTCCAAAACACAAGCTCTAAGAATATCATCAAGAGTTTGGATAGTTCTTTAGGCTTGACAATCCGTTTGAGGGTGAAAGTCCATACTAAGCTTTACCTTGGTACCATGACCTCTTTGGAAGGACCTTCAAAAGTGAGAAGTGAATTGAACACCACGATCCGATATGATAGACAAGGGTACCCTATCCAATCTAACCAATTCATGAATGTACAACTTAGCATATTCTTCTGTCCCATGAGTAATCTTAACCAGTAGGAAATGATTCGGTTAAGATGGAGTCAAAGGTCTAGAAAATTTCTAATCACTTCCATCTTTATAGGATCCACCTTAATACCATCACCCGACACCACATAACTTAGGAGAGCAACCTCTTTCAACCAAAACTCACTTTTCATATTTGGCATACTACTTCTCCTCCCTGAAGATTTGTAGTTCCACCCTCAAGTTAGCCATATGCTCCTTCTCACTATGGGAATAGACCAAGATATCATCGATAAAAACTACTACAAACAAATCAAGGTAGAGTTTAAAGACCCTTTTCACAAGATCCATGAAGATAGCTAGTGCATTGGTCAGCATAAAAGACATAACCACAAACTCAAAGTCCCCATACCTAGTCTAGAAGGTCATCTTGGCAATGTCACACTCCCCCACTTTTACTTGGTGATACCAGGATCGAAGATCAATCTTAGAGAAGTGACTAGCCCCTTTGAATTTTGTCATAAAGATCATCAATACTTGGTAGATGGTACTTATTCTTTATAGTGACCCTATTAAGTTTCCAATAATCAATACACATTCTAAGAGAACCATCCTTCTTCTTCACAAACAATAGTGGTGCACCCCAAGGTGATTGACTAGGCCTTATAAAACCCTTTTCCAACAAATTCCTCAATTGTTCATTCAACTCTGTTAACTCCACCGAGGTCATATGGTAAGAAGGAATAGAAATGGGTTGAGTATCGAGAAGGAGATCTATACAAAAATCTATTTCCCTTTCGAAAGGAACATTGACAAGCTCATTGGCAAAGATATTGGGAACTCATTAATCACCGGAACCGACTCTATAGGAAGTACTTTGGACTTAACATCCCTAAGCCTCACAAGATGAGAGAGATACCCCTTAGAAATCAACTTTTGGGCTTTCATGTAAGAAATGAATCTACCCTTGACCACCACATCATGACTCTCTCACTTAAGGACGGGTTCATTAGGGAATTGGCATTTGACCTTACGGGTTCTAAAATCAATAGATGAAAAATATGCATACAGCCAGTCCAGCCCAAGATTGACATCAAAATCCACCATGTCAAACTCAACAAAATCACAAGGCAATATTTTATGCAAAATGAAAATGGAAGAATTTCTATAAACCCTTCTAGTAATAATGGATGTACCAACAGAAGTAGACACCTCATATGGCTCACACAATAATTCGGGTTTAACATGAAACTTTTTGGTACCAAAAGGAGTAACAAAAGAAAGAATGAAATCTGGGTCTATCAATGCATACATATCAAAATCAAAGACTTTTAACATACCGGTGATGACATCGGGCACCTCATCTATCCTTTGTCTCCGTTGAAGAGCATAGAACTAATTTTTCCTTAAAGCACCCCCTTGTTGGCCTCCTATTCCCCTTAGAACCATATTTGCACCTCGACCTTATGGACGGCTATCTCTACCCTTGTTTTGATTGCATGGATAATCAATCATCTTATGACCCATTTCTCAACAACTATAGCAAGCATTGGTGTTCCTTAATAATGGGCCATCATGGCCTCTACTACGTCTTGGGCACATAACATTAGGCACCATACTACCACCACCTTGAACCCTTGGGTTATCATTAGGAAATCTCCTATTAGGAGCATTGGAAGACCCTTGGCCTTGATGAAACCAGCCACCCTTAGGACCTTGGAATCTATCTTCAAAACGGGCCCTCTTGGCCTCATTACCACTCCTCTTTCTCAACTTTTCCCCTTCCAATTGTTTGGCATAAGTCATGAGGTGAGACAAGTCCATATCACTTATCAACATAGCGGTACGACACTCCTTATTCACTAAATTAGATACACCTATCAAAAACTTGTTCATCCTAGATCTTGGCTCAGTCACCAATTATAGAGCATATTTAGAGAGTTGATTAAACTTGAGGGCATACTCCCTCACACTCATTGACCCTTGCATTAAATTCATGAATTCCATAATTTTGGCCTCCCTTTGCTCAAGAGGGAAGAACAGGTTTAGAAATGCCGCCTTAAACTCCTCCCAAAGAATCATATTTGGGCCACCCCTTTGAGTTGGTAGGCCACAAACTCCGCGTTCTTCTCCAATCTAATACCGATAATAGACAACACTTTGTACACCTCATTAATAAATTATTGAGGGTCCTCATCCACTATTGACCAATGGAACTCTTGTGGGTTCATTCTCATAAAATCCCTCACCCTAGATACTCGAGTAGGAGCATAAAGGGTTTGGGTGCCTTGGTTGATTTGATTAGTCATAGCTTGAGCTAACATGGAAAAAGTATCCCAGAACTCTTCATGAGCCAATTGTTCTTGGGGAGTGCGGGCTCTTCTTCTTCTTGAATAGGCATGATCTAAAATAGCAAAGAACATTCATTAGGGAAAAACCTTACCTTAAATAAGATTCATAGCCTCTTACTCATAGTTGTGGTGCACTTCACAACCATGAATAAGACTCTAGTTGACGTGGTGTGTTGGACACCGAGGACCATTAAAAACCTAGTGCTCTGATACTAAGTTTTTCACAACCCAAGCCTAAGGCCTAGACATGACACGACAAATAAAAACTCGAGGGGACCCCAAAAACGTCTCTTAGCATATCATTTACACTTCCTTGGTCATGGAACAATAAAACAACAACAAGAGAGTATAAATAGGGGCAAAGGGACAAAGGGAAGTCTTTAATCTTATAAATCATAAAAGAGTCAAAGCACAAAGCATAATTACATCACTTGTCCAACAACACTACTAGTATGGACTAGGCAGGGGCCAAGGCACTTTTTAGGCTCACCCTTTTAGTATCGAAGATTAACATAAAGGAATAACAAAAGTAAGAGTGCAAAGATAGTGTCCCTAAACTTGAGGATTCACTAATAGCTTATCTTCAAGATGACCAACTAGCCATGGGGAGGATGATCATGAGGGGCTCCGATTCCTATATGGTAACATCATATACGTATATAGTATGCATTAGTACATTTGAATATACTAAATATGTAGGATGCAATGCGACAAGAGATAGCCAACATAGTCAAAATGCATAATCATGGACAAGAGATAGTATATTAGCAACATGGTATGCATGATCAATGCTTGATGTAAAACATACTTATGTAGAACATAATACATATGTAGGAAGAGACCATCATCATAGACCAAGCAAAGTAGTACTTGGAATTGAAATAATACTACCCCTTTGGAAGGTGATTGATGTATCTATCTCTCAATTAGTAGTACGGGCTTACTATTCCCCGACAAGGCGATTGAGGTTTCTAGCCCTCAATTGGTATTACGGGCTTACCACCCCTTGACAAGGTGATTGAGGTATTTACCCCTCAATTAGTAGTATGGGCTTAGCACCCCCCGATAAGGCTATTGAGGTATATACCCTCGACATAGTAGCACGGGCATAGCACCTGCCGCAAAGATGGTTGAGGCATATCACCCCCTCAACAAGATGTGGTGAACTTGCAACATGATAGATACTTTTCATGAAAACAACACGTACCTACATTCCTTTAATCATCATAAAGTCACTTGACTCATAAGTCATGCAATAGATCATCAATAACTCAAGATTCCTTATCTGGACATTTTATTAAACACATGGCGAGTGAGTAATGCTAGCTCAAAATTATGCAATTCAAGAGTAAAATCATGTGAGAAAACTTAATGTAAATCAATCTACCAACACTTAGTAATACCCTCATGCAAGATACATTGAAACCCCTTATCAAATCTCATAATAGATCATAGATTCATAGCTCAAAATATTCTTAAACAATCAACATTTTATGAAACCCCAACATAGTTTATAGTCAAATTTAATAATAAGAGATACCCATCGATAATTCACTTGAAAACATGCAATTTATATAGAAAGGAAGGTTGGGCACCATAGGTGGAAGGACCCAATGGTTGAAACCCACATATCTCAACTTTGGAGATTTCCTTGATGAAGATTTGAATGAGAACTTGAAGCTTGAGTGGAATTCTTGAGATTTGATGTGAGTTTGGGACACTTGATTTTGGATGAAATATTAGGCTAAGTGTTAGAGAGGGTTGTAGGGAATGTCTTGAATTATATTGGGTTGAAAATAACTAAGTATAGGTGGTTTTACTGAGATAGGAAGGCATAGGCCCAAGTCCCCAAGTTGTTGGACTAAAACAGGAAAAACTGGCGACAAAATACACCACTCCGCATCGTGGAGCCAATGCGTACTGCTTCTGGAAATTGAAATTTTAGCGAAATTCATTTTTCACTATGGGTCCTTTAAATTTTAGGTTATACTTATTCCCTACTCAATTTCGCCCCCCTATTAAGAATGTGAAGTCAAATATTCGATATAACACACGAATTTTTAGATATATGGATATTATGATTGTGAGTATTTTTTTAGGCACATATTTGGGCACTCTTTGGGGCGTTTCATTCGGGTTTCTCTTTTGCCGTGTCACACCTAGTCCCTAGGTTTGGTTCGTAAAAACATGATCCATAAATATTGAAGTCTATCTGGATGATGTCATTATCAAGTCACAGAGGAGCTCAGATCACATAACTGATTTGAAGAAGTTTTTCGATAGATTAAGGCGATATAATCTGAAATTAAATGTGTGTATTTGGTGTCCCTACCAGGAACGTTTTGGGATTTAAAATGAGTAGAAAGGGGATAGAATTGTATTCTTCAAAGATAAAGGCTATTCAAGACTTTTCTCCTCCAAAACGTTGAAAGGATGTAATGAGTTTTCATGGTCGCCTTAACTATATCAATCGATTTATTACGCAATCAACTATAATTTGTGAGCCAATGTTCAAGTTGTTAAATAAAGATATTGCTACCAAATAGACAGAAGATTGTCAGCATGCTTTTGACATAACCAAGGAGTATTTCTCTAGTCTTCCTATTTTTGTGCCTCTAAAGCCTGGAAGACCATTGTTGCTATGCTTATCTGTGTGAGTTGAGTGAGGCCGAATGGATATGAAGTCGATATGAATAATTGATGCTCATTAATGAAAACAGAGTGAATGCAGTTTATCACGGACAACTTTATCAACACAAAATCATAGGAGCATTCAACAAAGAAGATAAGACTAAGACAGTTTGAATAGGAATAATTGGTGTTGAAATGAATATTCTTGTACGAAGATGTCACTAAAGGGAAGTTTGCACCCAATTGGAAAGTCCCTTATGTGGTTCACTAAGAACTTACCAAGGAGCTCTGATTTTAGCAGAAGTGGATGGTAAAATATGGCCAAAAGCCATCAATACAGATGCGGTTAAGAGATATTATGTCTAGAAGTATGTATCTTATTTCATGTAATGTTGTTTATTATGCATTGGAAGCTGCATTCTAACCTGATTCCCTAGGTGGGATACATAGGAAACCCATATCGAGTCTGGTTTGTTAGCAGTAATTTTGGCAAAATTCTATTTACATGTAATTTGAACTACGTTTCCCTAGGTGGGATACGTAGGAAACCTATATCGGAT
>DF359925.1:12990-25310 GCA_000787875.1 Solanum virginianum
ATCGGATCTGGTCTCTGAGTAGTAATTTTGTTGAAACTCTATTTACGTGTAATTTGAACTACATTTTGACCTAATTCCCTCAGTGGGATATGTAGGCAACCTACATCGAATTCAATCACATTATTAAAAGAAATCCCTCCCTCTTTTATTTTTATGTAAGGACTACGTAGGGTCTGATTCCAATTGGTTACATAGGCAACTCGTGGAGGGCTCGACCTTTTCTTTCTAATTTTTTTGAGAAATGTATTTAAATTACACTTTATGGGATGGTGGGTAGCCTATATAGGGGAAAGTCTTATTTTAATGGAATGCTAGTACCTTTCTTTCACAAACTGGGATAGTTTTAGGGGCATTATTACAAGAAAACATAAAGAGAATTAAAAGAGTATATGGTCTAGTCGGATCTTCAGGAAGAAGAAATATTTTGAAAAGGATGTTTGCTTCGTTTCACGACATGTCATAGTGTAAAGTTTGGCAGAAAGTCTTTAATACTACATCTATCTATGTATTTTTATCTCATTCCTAAAAATATAATTTTTCAATAGAATATTTTTGTTATTTATTATGCAAGATTTAGATTGGATGGAGACTACAAGTCCAAACAAAGCTTTAAAAAAAAGTTTGACGATCTAGAGTTCCAAAGTCAATCCAAATCAACCACTCCCAAAACATATAATTTTTCTTTGAGTATAGGCTAGTGAAAATTAGCAGAAAATAAGAAGTCTTTGACGTTTATAAGAGTATACATTGATCAGTTTGCATTACTTATAAATCTATGGCTTGGAAATATTTTTTAGATGCACTTGACACTTAATTTCTTTGCATAGATGCTTTCAATTTTTTTTAATGCATTGAATAAATATATTTAGATATCTTTTAATGCGTTTACTTTCAAATATTTCAAAATGCACTACATGAATGCTTTCAAATAGTTAACCGCACAGCACAACTGCTCTCTAATATATTCAAATGCACTTGATAAATGCTTTCTAACTTATTCAAATGCACCATACAAATGCTTCTCAACATATTCAAATGCATTGTACAAATGCTTTCCAACATATGCAAATGTACTGCACAAATGCTTCTCAACATATTCAAATGCATTGTACAAATGCTTTCCAACATATGCAAATGTACTGCACAAATGCTTCTCAACATATTCAAATATACTACATAAATGCTTTTAAAATATATTCAAATACACTGCATAAATATTTTTAAATATGCTCAAATGCACTGCAACAGATGCTTTCCAACTTATTAAAATGCACTACACAAATATTTTCCAACACAATCAAAATGCACTGCACAAATGCTTTCAAACTTATTCAAATGCACTGCACAAATTAATGTTTCCTAACATTTTCAAATGTACTGCACAAATTAATGCTTCCCAACATTTTGAAATGCACTATATAAATTCTTTTAAATAAGTTTTAAATATACTGCACAAATGCTTTCAAATATATTCACATGCACTGCACATATGCTTTCAAGCATAATGAAATGCACTGCACAAATGCATTGAGATATATGAAATGCATCTTATATAGTTTTCAATTTCTTTCTGATGCATTGCGCAAACTCTTTAAATACATTATACAATTGCTTTTAGATAATTTCACAAATGTTTTCAAATTTATTTGCTGAAATGCTTGCTAGAATTTAATATTTTTTCAAGACGTCATTTTTTAGGAATCATTGGCTTGTGAAGTCTCATTTTTCCAAATCATTAACTTAAAAGTCACATCTTTATAAATTATTCTGCTAAAAGCCTCATCTTTACAAATCATTCAGCTAAAACCTTTATCTTCATGAATCTTTTGATTTAAGACTTCATTTCATTAATTATCATTGAAAAACATCATCTTCATCAATCATTGGACTCAAAACCTATTTTCATAAGTTTTATTTTTATTTTTAATCTCATTAAATTATTTAGATTTGTAAGGATACAATTTTATAAATCTATGCCTGGAATTTGTCATTTTCAAGAGTTTAGTATATATTGTTTAGGATTAATATTTGCTTACAAATTGCATTATCAAGTTTAAAATTTTGCAAGAACATAAGCACAATGTGGAACTACTTTTTAGCATCGAACTGGGATATAATCTGAAGCAGAATGTCAAACTCCTTGGACATGAGATGAAAAGTGACTTCTACCATAATTAAATGACACCCCTATAAGAAGACATGTGGGTATTTCTTTTGATTTGTTAGGTTTGGTTTCGCATCTAGGTGATCTCAACTCTTAGAGGAGGCAATATTCCCAATCTGAGTGACAATGCACTAAGAGCTTTAGAAATTATGTCCATGTAAGTTCTTACCTATGGGTGTGAAAGTACACCACATTCATGATTAAGAGGTTGCAAGCCTCTCTTTCATGCTTAATTTACTTGTCACTCTCCCAATCGAAGGTTATCTTAGCATAAGAAAATTTCCTTTTCAACTGATAGAGTCGAACTATAAGCAATTTGATTACCATGTTAGGGATATGTTAGCAGGCTCCATGATAAAAACTCCACTATACTCAAACCTCCCCTTATTCTGTTCCCAAGCTTTTTGGTCTCTCCATAATTCAACTCTGAGAAAGCTTTTGAATTCTTTCATAATCTTGCCTTAAATAAAGCATTTCAAACTACAAGGGGCCTGAATTCTCATGTAATTTGAGATATGTAGGAAATGTAATGCCAGGGATTGGACACAATTTCAAAAATTCATACCAAATCCCTTTAAAAAATGGAGATGTTTGCCTAAAATTGGATTTTGTTAAATTTATTTGTCTAGGGTCTCTTTCCTTGACCCTATACAAAGAAAGGGGTAGTTGTTTATGAAACACCCTAAAGAATGTGCTTTAGAAATGCCTATAATCATAATTTTCATATATCTCAAAATTCGTGCATGATATTAAAAATCAGACTTCATATTCTTGATTAGAGGAAAAAATAAATGGGAAATGGGATAAATCGAATTTTAGAGGTCCCATAGCAAAAAATAATTTTTGTTACTTTATGATTTCCAAAGAGCTTCCACGTCCTGGCCACGACGCACCAGGGGCGTGGAGCAGTTCAAAAATGGCCTCGCGATGGGTCCATGTGGTGCCAAGAATGCGGACCAGTGTAAGTTTTTCCTTGGTTTTTCTATTTTGGCCAAGGGCATTGGGGTCATAGCCTCATGCCCACTTATGTTTGAAAACACCTATACTTAGCCATTTTTCAACTCTATATCACTCAAAACGCTAACAAAAATCTCTCCAACAGTTAACCAAATATCTAATTAAATTTCATGTATTTTAAGCTTAACTTTGGAACTCAGGGATTCTCTTCGAGCTTAAGTTCTCTTCAAGCGCATCTAAATAAAACCAAATTTTGAGGTATGTGGGTTTCATCCATTGGGTCCTTTCACCCATGGAGGCCAATCTTCCTCTTATGAAAATTTCATGCTTTCAATTTGTATCATCTATGGGTATCTTTTATTATGGATTATGAGTACAAATTATGTTAGGATTTTATGAAATATTAATTGATTATGCATGTCTATCTATTTCAAGCTTATACCATGAATTGATTTTGTCTATTGAGATTATATATGTTTTGATCTATGAAACTATGATCTATTATGAGTTTTGATGATGGATTTCAAGGTACTCTACATAAATGTTTTACAACATGTTAGTGGTTAATTGGCACTGTGTTTACTCATCATATTTCACTCTTGAATTGCATGATTTTGAACAAGCATCATGAACCTTCCAAGTGTTTAATAAAATATCAAGTTGAGAATTCTCAAGTTAGTGATGATCTATTTCATGATTTACAAGTCAAGTGACTATATTATGATTAAGGGCTTGAAGTATGTATTGAATTCATGAAAAGTATCTATAATGTTATAAGTATCAAGTTAAGCACTATTTCAAGATTTTACCTTTTGTGAGCCATTCATGTTAAAGTAAGGGTCCATATATGATTATAATCATCTCTCATGTTTCAAGTTAGCCTCACTATTAGAAGTCAAGCATGTTTATGAGCTACTCAAGTCATGTTCTTATGAGCTATTCATGTTATAGCTCAATATGGTGATTGGGCATGTCATCCCCCAAACAAGGTGATCGAGGTATCCACCCCTCAACATGGTGATTGGGTATGTCATCTCCCAACAAGGTGATTGAGGCATTTCACCCCTAAACGAGGTGATTGGGTATGTTACCCCCCAATAAGTTGTGGTCTAATTACAACACCATAGGTACTTTTCATAAATTCAATGCATACATCCAAGCCCTTAATCATCATAAAGTCACTTGACTTATAAACCATGTAATAGATTATCAATAACTTGAGAATCCTTGTTAAGATATTTTATCAAACACTTGGTGGGTTCATAATGCTTGTTCAAAATCATGTAATTCAAGACTGAAATAATATGAGAAAACTCAATATAAATCAACCCACCGACATATAATAAAATACTCACGTAGGATACCTTGAAATTCATCACCAAATCTCATAATAGATCATAGTTTCTTAGCTCAAAATATGCATAGTCTCAATAGACAAAAACAATTCATAATATAAGCTTGAAATAGATAGTCATGCATAATCAATCAACATTTCATAAAATCCCAACATAATTTATAATCAAAATCCATAATAAAAGATATCCATAGAAGATACTACTTGAAAACATGAATTTTTCATAGAAGGACCTAATTGATGAAACCGATATACCTAAATTTGGGGATTCCTTGATGTAAATATAGAAGAAGGCTTGGAAATTGGATTGAGTTCTTGAGATCCAATGTGAGCTTGAAATTCTTGGATTTGGATAGGAATTTTAATAAAGTGTTGGAGAGGTTTTAGAGAGAGTTTTTGAGGGATATAGAGCTAAAAAATGGCTAAGTATAGGATATTTCATGTGTAAACGTGCATGGGGCCATTACCCCAATGCCCATAGGCTGAAACAAAAAATTAAGAAAAATCCAACACTAGCCCGCGATGGATCCATGTCGCATACCTATCGCATACAACTATTGTTTCAAAAAAATTAGTGAAAATTAATTTTTCCTATGGGCCCTCTAAAATCTGGGTTATAAAAATTTCTCATTCAAATTTCCCCCTAATCAGGAATATGAAGTTGGATGTTCGATATCACACACGAATTTTGCGATATAAGAAAATTACGATTATGGGCATTTCCAAAGCACACTTTGGGGTGTTTGAGACCATCTCTTTACAGATGAGGGTAATAATTGGGATTTCAAATTATATCTCACTTGGTCTGACTTTTATCGATTAGGGTCTCTTCCCACATATGTGTTATGTTCTATGCAAGTTGAATGATTTATAAGCATCTTTTACTTCAAGCATTGATCATATATGTCATATTAAGATTCCATTTATCTATTGCTTATTATTATGCATTTTGACTATATTGGCTTATAACATGTTGCATTGTATCCTTCATACTTAGTAAATTCAAACGTACTAATACATACTTTATGCCTACATGGTATTACCATATAGAGACCGGAGCACCATTTGATTATCCTCCACGTGGCTAGTATGATCCTTTGAAGCAAGCTTTGGCAAGTCCTCACGTACGAGGACACTATCTTTATTCTCTTATTATTTTGAGACTTCATTATGTCGAACATTTGTTACTATGAGGGTGAGTCCAGAAAGTGTCTTAGCCCCCGCCCCATTCTATGTTAGAGGTTTTACTGGATATTATGATGTACTTATGCTTGTGCTTGACTCTTTTACGTCTTAATAATTATCAAAGACATTCCTTAGTCTCATTTTCCTTTTTATTATATATTTTGTTGCTGTTTACTTTGTTTTTGTGACCAAAGATGTGTGATTGATAAGCTAAGAGGCTTGTTTGGGTCTCTTTGGGTTCCTATTCACCGTGTCACATCTAATCCCTAGGATTGGATCATGACAAACTTGGTATCAGAGCACTAGCTTGATAATGGTCCTCGAAATCCAACACACCACTTCATTAGTGTGTTATTCATGGTTGTGAAGCACGCCACAACTATGAATGGGATGCTGTGAGGCATTTTAGAAAATGTTTAACTTATTCATGGTCTACATCATGCTTTAGGTGTTAATGTAAGGCTTTTTCCCCTAATGAACGCTCTTTGATCTTCTAGATCATATCGATTCCAAGAGGGAGAATAAGGAGAGCCCATACACCTTAGGAGCGATCGACCCCTCCCACTTCTCAAGCTTGAGTTCTGAGATGTTATTAGAATGTTGGCTTATGCTATGACCAACCAAATCAACCAAGTAGCCCAAGACCCTCATACTCCCACTTTGGCTTCTAGGGTGAGGGATTTCACTAGAATGAATGCAGCAGAGTTCTATGGGTCCAAGATGCATGAGGATCCCCAAGAGTTCATAGATAAGGTGTAAAAGGTCCTATCCATCATGAGGGTTAATTCGGAGGAAAAGGCAGAGTTAGCGGCCTACCAACTCAAAGGGGTGGTTCAAATTTGGTTTACACAATGGAAGTTGGAGAAGGGGAATGATGATGCTATCCTTTAGGAAGAGTTCAAAGACGCATTCCTTACTCAGTTCTTTCCTATCGACCTAAGGAAGGCTAAGATGATAGAGTTTATGAACCTTAAGCAAGGTTACATGAGTGTGAGGGAGTATGCCCTCAAGGTCAACCAACACTCCAAGTATGCTCCACAATTAGTTGTCGAGCCTAGATCAAGGATGAATAAATTTGTGTTGGGAGTGTCCGACTTGGTAAATGAAAAATATTGTACTGCCATGCTATAGGTGATATGGATTTGTCCTGCCTTATGACATATGCCGAGAAACTAGAGTGGGAAAAGCTTAAAAAAGAAGAAGTAGTGAGTCCAAGAGGGCTCATTTTGAAGTTGGTTTCCAAGGATTTAAGGGTGGCCGATTTCCACAAGGCCACAGGTTCCAAGGCCGAGGGTCATCCAATGCCCTTACCAAGAGGTTTGCCAATGATAGAATGACCAACCTAAGGTTCCAAAGTGGTAATGGAGGAATGGAAAAACCTAGATGTCCAAGGTATGAAAAGAATCATAGTGGTCCATGTTTGTGGAATTCTAACGATTGCTTTCATTGTGGTGAGATGGTTCACATGGTTATTCATTGTCCTCACGCGCAAAAGAAAGGCAGAGATGGTCGTCCACAATGTCAAGGTACAAATGCGGGTCAAAAGGGAAGAGGAGGACAACAAGCAAGTGCTCTGAGCAAAATAGATTCTATACTCTTCAAGGGAGACAAAGGCTGGATGAGGTGCCCGATGTCATCACTTATATGTTAATGGTTTTTGATTTTGACGTGTATGCATTAATAGACTCGGGTGCCACTCTTTTTTTTATTATACCTTTTATTGCCAGAAAGCTTCATGTCAGTCCCGAATTATTGTGTGAACCTTATGAAGTGTCAACCCCTGCTGGTGAGTCTATTGTTGCTAAAAGAGTCTATGGAAATTGTCTCATGTTCATTTTGCATAAAGTCTTACCTTTTGATTTTGTTGAATTAGATATGGTAAATTCTGATGTCATTCTTGGGATGGATTCATTGCATGGATATTTTGTTTCTATTGATTATAGGACATGTAGGGTTAAATTCCAATTCCCTAGTAAACCTATCCTTAAGTGGGAAAGTCCTGATGTGGTGGTCAAGGGTAGACTCATTTCTTGTGTTAAAGCTCAAAAGTTGATTTCTAAGGGTTCTCTCTATCATCTTGTGAGGGTTAGGGATGTGGAGTCCAAAGTCCTTCCTATTGAGTTAGTTCAGTGGTTAATGAGCTTCTAGATGTCTTTCCCGATCTTCCCAGTGTTCCTCCCAAAAGGAAAATAGATTTTGGTATAGACCTTCTTCCCTATACTCAACCCATTTCTATTCACCCTTACCATATGGCCCCAGTGGAGTTGAAGGAGTTGAAAGAGCAATTGAGAGATTTGTTGGAAAAGGGTGTCATAAGGCCTAGTAAATCACCTTGGGGTGCACCGGTGTTATTTGCAAAGAAAAAAGGATGGTTCTTTTACAATGTGCATTGATTACCGATAACTTAATAGAGTCACCTTAAAGAACAAGTACCCTTTACCAAGGATTGATGACCTTTTTTATCAACTTCAAGGGGCTAGTCACTTTTCTAAGATTGATCTTCGGACCAGGTATCACCAAGTAATAGTAAGGGAGTGTGACATTCCCAAGACTGCTTTTTGGACTAAATATGGGCACGTTGAGTTTATGGTTATGTCCTTTGGGTGGATTAATGCACCGACTATATTTATGGATATCATGAATAGGGTCTTTAAACCTACCTTGAGTTGTTTGTGGTTGTTTTTATTGCTGATATCTTGATTTATTCCCATAGTGAAGAGGAGCATGTGAATCACTTAAGAGTGATGTTGCAAATCTTGAGGGAAGAGAGGTTGTATGCTAAATATGAAAAATGCGAGTTTTGGTTGAAAGAGGTTGCTTTTCTAGTTCATGTAGTATCGGGTGATAGCATTAAGATAGATCCTAAGAAGATGGAAGTGATTAAAAATTGGCCTAGACCTTTGAGTCCATCGGATATTAGAAGTTTCTTGGGTTTGGCAGGTTAGTACTGGAGGTCTGTAAATGAGTTCTCTTCTATTATTTCCCTTGTGAAAATGTTGACCCAAAAGAAGGACAAATTTATGTGGACAGATGAATGTTAAAAGAGTTTCCAAACCTTGAAAGATAAGCTTATCTCCACTTCTATCTTGGCTCTACAGGAAGGGTTGGAAGGATTTGTTGTATATTGTGATGCCTTAATAATTGTCTTGGGGTGTGTTTTGATGCAAAATGGTAAGGTTATAGCATATGCCTCTAGAAAACTTAAGGTGCATGAGAAGAATTATCTCACCTATGATCTTGAATTGGCGGCCGTGGTATTTGCTTTGTAAATTTGGTGCCACTACTTTTACGGGGTTTATGTTGATGTGTTTACTAACCACAAGAGTCTTCAATATGTGTTCACCCAAAAATATCTTAATTTGAGACAAAAAATGTGGTTAGAGCTCCTTATCAACTATGATAAGAGTGTGCATTATCAAACCGACAGCTAATGTTGAGGCCGATGCTCTAAGTAGAGTGTCCATAGGTAGTCTAGCCTATATTGATGATGGTGGCAAGAAGGTAGCAAGAGAGGTTCACCGGTTTGCCAGATTGGGGGTTAGGTTGGATGAAGTTGATAATGGTGGTGTAGTGGTTGTTGATGGTTCTACATCTTCTTTGATTGAGGAGGTAAAGGCAAAATATGATCGCATTGTTAGAGTTGAAGGCCTTGGTGAAATATGGTAAAGTGGTGGTTTTCTCCCAAGGGGAAATGGTGCCCTTAGGTACCAAGGTAGATTGTGAGTGCCAAATATGGATGACTTTAAAGAATCGAACTTGAAGGAGGCCCATAATTCATCCTATTCCATTCACTCCAGTTCTACAAAGATGTATAGGGACAAGAATAACATGTATTGGTTGGGTGGTATGAAGAGAGACATTGCCATTTTCACATCCGAATGTCACAATTACCAATAAGTCGAAGATGAACATCAAAGCCTGGGTGGCCTAGCCCAAGATAAAGAGATTCCTACTTGGATGTGGGAAGAGATCAACATGGATTTTGTAGTTTGGTTGCCTAAGACTAGGAAACATTTTGACTCTAATTGGGTTGTTGTGGATAGAATGACATAGTCGGCTCAATTCTAACCGGTCAAAACCACTTATAGTACTAAAGATTATGCCAAGTTGTATATACCTTAATTGGTTATATTGCATGGGGTACCCTTGTTTATCATTTCAGGTCATGGTGCTTAATTCACTTCTGACTTTTGGAGGTCCTTCCAAAGAGGTATTGGTACCAAGGTTAAGCTTAGCACGACCTTTCACACTCAAACGGATGGTCAAGCCGAGAGGAGTATCCAAACTCTTTAGGATATGCCTAGAGCTTATGTTTTGGAGTTTAAAGGTAGTAGGGATGAACATCTTCCACTCATTGAGTTCGCTTACAACAATAGCTACAACTCAAGCATTGGTATGGCTCCCTTTGAAACCTTCTATGATAGACATTGTAGATTGCCAGTTGGATGGTTTGAAGTGGAGGACATGTCTTTTCTAGATCTGGATTTGCTCATGGAGGCCATAAAGAATGTGAGGTTGATAAGAGAGAGATTGAAAATGACCCAAAGCAGACAAAAATCCTATTTCAGTGTGAGGAGAAGAGATATTGAGTTTACGAAATGGTGATTGGGTTTACTAGAAAGTCTCAGCCTTGAAGGGTGTGGTCCGATTTTGCAAGAAAGGGAAACTGAGCCCAAGGTTTGTGGGTACTTATAAAGTTTTAGGAGAGTAGGTAAGGTTGCACATGAGTTGGAGTTGCCTATGGAAATTAATATGGTTCATCCGGTCTTCCATGTGTCCATGTTGACAAAGTGTGTGGGTGACCCAAGTGCTACAGTGCCCTTGGATATTATGGGTGTTGTAGAAGATAATTTGACCTATGAGGAAGTCCCGGTGGAAATTTTGGATAGACAAGTAAAGAGTTGAGAAATAAAGATATAGCTTCCGTCAAGTTCCTTTGGAGGAATCAACAAGTTGAACGTGCCACATGGGAAGCCTAGGGGGACATGAGAAAGCAATATCCATATCTCTTCTACTCTATTCAAGTCGAAGGTACTAGTTTATGTCCCCTATATGAATTCAAATACTAGTTTCAACCCTTATGTCATTTTATCATATACTAGTTTCAACCCTTATGTCATTTTATCAAATACTAGTTTCAACCCTTATGTCATTTTGCCTGCATTCATGTTCATGGTAACAAGTTTATGGTGCTTAAATGCATTTGTTACATTTTTGTTAGGCTGAAATCTTCATGATTACTTCTCTTATGCTTGTTTCTTCCAAATTCGGGGATGAATGTTCCCAAGGGGGGAGATATTAAAATGCCCTAAAAAAGTGCTTCAGAAATGCCCATAATTGTAATTTCTACATATCTCAAAATCCATGTGTGATATTGGAAATTCAACTTCTTATTCTCTATTAGGGAGAAAAATTGAGTGGGAAATGGGTATAATCCAGACTTTAGAGGACCCGTAGCAAAAAATAATTTTTGCTAATTTACGATTTTCAGAGAGAATCCGCGCCCTAGCCGCGATGCACCAGGGGCACAAAGTGGTTCAAAATGTCCTGCGCGATGGGTTTGCATCGTGCCAAGGATGTGGACCATTGTATGTTTTTCCTTAGTTTTTCTATTTCGGCCAAGGGCATTGGGGTCATAGCCCTATGCCCACTTATGCATGAAAACACCTACACTTAGCCATTTTTCAACTCTATATCACTCAAAACCCTCACAAAAACCTCTCCAAGGCTTAACCAAATATCTCATTAAAATTTCAAGGATTTCAAACTTAACTTTGGAACTTGGAGATTCTCTCAAAGCTCTAAGTTCTCTTCAATCTCATCTCAAGAAAACCCAAGTTTGAGGCATGTGGGTTTCATCCATTGGATCTTTTCACCCGTGGAGCCTATTCTTTCTTTTATGAAAGTTTCATCTTTTCAAGTTTTATTATCTATGGGTATCTTTTATTATGGATTATGAGTATAAATTATGTTGTGGTTTTATGAAATATTGATTACTTATACATGTCTATCTATTTCAAGTTTATACCATGAATTGGTTTTGCCTATTGAGACTATGCATGTTTTGAGCTATGAAACTATGACCTATTATGAGTTTTGATGATGGATTTCAAGGGACCCTACATGAGGGTTTTACTACATGTTGGTGGGTTGATTTGCATTGAGTTTACTCATCTTATTTCACTCTTGAATTGCATGATTTCGAACAAGTATCATGAACCCACCAAGTATTTGGTAAAATGTCAAGTCAAGAATTCTCAAGTTATTGATGATCCATTTCATGATTTATAAGTCAAGTGACTATATCATGATTAAGGGCTTTCAAGTATGTAGTGAATTCATGAAAAGTATCTATGACATTACAAGTATCAAGTTAAGCCCTATTTCAAGAATTTTACCTCTTGTGAGTCATTCATGTTAAAACAAGGATTCATGCATGATTAATATCTACTCCCATGATTCAAATTAGGCTCACCAGTAGAGGTAAAGTATGTTTATGAGCTACTCAAGTCATTTTCTTTCTAGCTATTCATGCTATGATTAAAGTATGATTATTTCAAGTATTTTGTGGGATTAGACTTAGCACCGATGGATTGGATGTCGGCATAGATTATCTTCAAGGGTCCATACTCCTAGAAGAGATATTGAGTTTACGAAATG
>DF359925.1:25349-41026 GCA_000787875.1 Solanum virginianum
GGTCCATACTCCTTTCCTCAAACTATGTGCCAATATAGGATTATACTTTACCCTTGCTATACTAGTGGATCCATTTAGTACACTTTATCATGAATTCTACCTTGAAATGGTATGGTTTCCCGTAAGGGGGGGTTACTTCTCAAAAATGGGACAAGCTTCCGTTAGGTGAAGTATGGTTTACCTTGGAAAGTGGAACACCTCTTTATCGATGAGGGGTAATCATCGAGATTCCAAGTTGTAGCTTTTTTATTAATTTTGTCGGTTAGGGTCTCTTCCCACACATATATTATGTTTTATGCAAGTTGAATGATTTACAAACATGTTTTACTTCAAGAATTTATCATGCATGCCATATTGATATTATACTTATGTATTACTTATTATTATCATTTTGACTATATTGGTTTATGTCTTGTTACTACCAATGATCATGCATGCCATATTGAGATTACACTTATCTATTGCCTACTATTATGCATTTAGACTATATTGACTTATGTCTTGTTGCATTGTATCCTACATACTTAGTACATTCAAACATACTAACGCATACTCTATGCCTACTTGATATTATCATGTAGGGATCGGAGTACCATATCATTATCCTCCACGTGGCTAGTACGATCCTTTGAAGAAAGCTTTGGTGAGTCATCAAGTTCAAGGACACTATTTTTATTACTCTTGTTATTTTGAGACTTCTTTATGTCGGACATTTGTCACTATGAGGGTGAGCCCGAAAAGTTTCTTAGCCCCCACTCCATTCCATGTTGGAGGTGTTGATAGATATTATGATGTACTTATGCTTGAGCTTGCCTCTTTTATGTTTTAATGAATGTCAATAACTTCCCTTAGTCCCATTTTTCGTTTTATTATATCTCTTATTGTTATTTACTTTGCTTTTGGGACCAAGGATGTGTGGTTGATAAGCTAAGAGGCTTGTTTGGGTCCCTTCGGGTTCCTATTCGTCATTTTATGTCTAGGTCCTAGACTTGTGTCATGACACTTTACATCTACTTTTTACCCTCCATAATATAAATTAATTATCGAGATTCTTTAATTTATTCACAATTTGAAGTAATTACTTTAGAAAATTCAAAAAATATTTTAATTATTTTAAAGATAGTATTAAATGTGCGTGTATATATATATATATGTAAATATATATAATTATTACTTTTACTTTTTCATAATTTTTCAAAAATCACTTGAAAAAGATTTTAGTTTGGTCAATTATCTTAGTCTAATTATGAATTATTTTAGACTTAACTAGTTAATAGATAAATTAATTAGTTCATTGTGACAATATTAAGAATCTCGTTAATTTTATTCATGTTGATTCGACTTCAAGTCAAATTGACCAACTTATTGAATTCGACTATTTTTTAGCTCTAAATTAATCATAATTGCAATTTCATTGGCGAAATTCTTAATTGGATTTTCCACCTTTATAAACCCCTTATTTTAGCTCAAGTTGAATCAAAATTCGGACTACTTTTCCAGCCCAAAAATTCCCTTCACCTGGCCCAACCTCCTTTCCCAACATTCCAATACATACATATATATGCATAATTACCCCACTACCCCTTTCAATTTTCTTATTTCACTTCATGCATAAACCACCCCACGCGACCCTATTTTTCCTCTTCTTACTCTCGCAGCAGACCCCAAAACATACAAACTCAATGACGACACCCACTCGCGACAAAAAATACCAATGAGTAACACCCAGTACACATAGGTGTCAACATCTCCTACCTCGTCCATTCTCGCCCTTGAATCAGGTGCATGAGATTTATTCAAATCTGTCCATTTTGTGTGATTTCCAGCTGTAGGAGAATTTGGATAATGTTTTGAGTTTGAATTGGAAAATATTCCTCCAAGATTCATTCAATCCTGCCCCCCCCCAAAAAAAAAGACGCCCTACAATCTCCATATAAATTCTTTTGTTTTATGATTGAAACAGGGATATTTTCTTTTGGATTAGCTCTCTCACTTCCAACAACATATGAAAAATACCTTTAGAAGTAGGAATTTTCTAAATATTTAGCCAATTTAAGAATTTCAGGTTCGAAAAACTTTGAGTCAGAACATGATGGTTTGCAGGAGGAGTTCCATTTTGGTGTGGAAGTTCTAATCAGAAGTCCTAGTTCACTACTCCTTTAAAGGTAAAATCTTGTTTTCGTTATATTTCATTTCAAGAAAATTAAGTTTCATGTGTATGATCATGATTTTGTTTTCAAATGTTTTCTTTGCTACAATCTAAACTTTTTGGAGTTTTTCTTTACCTAAGAACAAATGAGTTTTTGTAGCTCTTTAACACTTGTTTTTGGATAATTCAAAATTCTTTCTTGTTTTAATCACTGAATGTGTTGAATGCACTGCCATGTTATCTTGTCTTGAAAAAAGTTCTCTCACTTTGATATTCTATTTGTCAGGAGTCTCGAAAGAGTGTCTACTTAAACTAATGAACTAGAATTCAATGTTATTACAAAACTTAGATGGCTCTCGCCTAATCCCAGTGATCAAACTCCTTATTTTTAAGGTGTTTGTGATAAGGTGATAAAGATTTGTATGTTGTCTTGCCTAAGATTAATTTTATTGTTGGTTTTTTTTTGAGTTGGTGTCCTCATTTTTGTTTTAACTATGAGTCACTGTAAACAAAAAAAGTATGATTCTATTTTTTTAGTTGGGTTTTCTCCACATCTAGGGTTAGTTATTGTAGCATTTTGTGTTGATAATCATGTTTACATATGTTTAAAAGCCTCTGTTTCTTTCTTTTTTGAAAAATAATTATTTCTTGCGAAATTTGTTTCTCCATAATTAACTTAGCCTTTCTGTTTCCAGTTCATTGAAAAGGTTTCGAAAGAGTCACTAATATTGTCTTAAATTTGATATGTCCTTATTGGAATGGAAAAGTTCTTATCATGTGATCTTCGTGCTTGTTGTGTTAAAAGGCCGTTTTCTCATTTGATTATGGTAATTTTAAGGAGAAAACATTGTTATGCTTATGTTTAGTTTAGGCTATTAGATCAACACTTTATATTAATCTACATCCTTTGATTTGGGTGTAGCTACTTCATTTTGTTTACAATTTTTTTCTTTATTTAATCCAAATCTACTACTTCATTTCATTCAACTGTCAAAAGGGTCTTTCCCATGTATTAATCCTTAACTCTTTCTCATTTGTTGCATGTGATGTCGAAGCGAGTCCATTTGGGACTCAACCCTTGCATTTTGTTTGATCTATTTCTTGTCGACCATCTTTTGTCCGAGCAAAGAGAGCTAGTATCAAGTGGAAGGTGAGGTATATACACTGATATACAGAGTGTATACCTTGCCAGTATACAGTTTGAAGATGGACAAAAGTGCAATTTTTGAGCAGCAGATATTGGGTGAAAAATGGGCTATGCATGCCCAATCAATAATAGATTAAGATAGGTTGAAAGTTGGGTCTGTTAAACCCAAACTTTAATTTATTTCCTATTTATCGTCGATTGTATTTACTTATTATATTTGAACGTACCCCTAACTTTTATTTATTTATCTTAACTTAACTAAATTCCCAAAAATGACAAACCATCTCTTATGTTAATTCTTTCACTAATGATTGCATGTCTTATTTACTTGATTATTTTTAAAAAAATTAAATCCTTTCAAAATGGTCAAGTTGTTAGGTTTCTTTCAAAAAGTATTTGCTTTGAAATCCCATGTTCCCTATAAAATTTCAACAAATATTTTCTTTAAAAATTATTTTAGAAATATTTAGGTTATTTATTGTGACACTCCATAACTCTATCCTCACATGTACATATATTTCAAGCTTCATTCTTATATGTAAGAAGTGTATTATAGTCATAAGAGACCTCTAGTACATAGTCGGTTCAAAATATTCCTATAAATTGAGTTTCTAGTGTTGGATTATGCAACGGTCAAATTTAAATAATCATAACTCTTGGAACACAAAGAATTAGATGTCCCATAACCTACAAAATAAAAGCTCTTTGAATCAGCTTTCCAAAAAACTGATTTCACCTCATTTAGAGTTCAGCATCAAAAGTTATGACTGTTTTACTGGAGACTACTAGGTGTAGAGTGTACACACGATACCTAATATGGGCCATGGAAAAAAGTAGGACCGTCTGCTAACTCATGGAATATGTCTTGAAAATCCACATTTTTGGTCCCAGGTTCTACAGACCAATCTACGAGTTATAAAAACTTCTATGGGCCGTAGATTGGACCCGAAATCTGCCCAAAAGTTTATGAAAGGGTCCCTATGGGCCGTATGTGGCACCTAGATGAATTTTGAAAACTTTTTAAGCAAGATTATTTTGGTCTTTTCCCACTCTTTGAAATACAAAAACTAATATTTTTACAACTAAATAACGCCTAAACATGTCAGTTCAACCTTTTTACGCTAAACACTCTCTCAAACTTAGAGCAAGGGTTAACAGGAGAAAAAGGCTAGGGTTTGAAGCAAAAACTTGAGAATTCTTCCAAGCTGGTTCAAGAGTCAAAACTTCCAGGTATGTAAGGCTAACCAAAAAATGGATTCTATTCTTTCATGTACCTCACAACCCCAATTAATGGAGTTGTGAGTATATTGAGTCTCCCTTGAATGTTTCTTAAAGTTTTTTCATAAATTCTAATGTATTTTTACATAATCATGTACTGGTTATATGAATTAGATGATTTTACCTTATTGTATAAACCGTAGTATGAGTTCTTGTTATTTCACATATTTCACTTAAATAAGCGTGCATGAGCATAATTTGAGCCTAAAGAGTCTATGAAATCCCTAAATGCTTTAACTTTACTTTTGTTTTCTAGGATGCTATGAGTTAGAATGATACATGATAGAGTCCTTATAAGTCAAGAGCTAAATCATAAAATGATGTAGCCAATGAGTTGATAGTTGATGTGATGAGTTGAGTTGACAAATGTCCAATCACTATATGAATGAGTTAACCATAGAGTTGATGCCTTATAAGTATATTGAGTTTTGGGAGGAGTATTGAGCACCAAATTGAGTAAGAGTAACTCCAACTTGAACTCAATAAATACGTAATCGATGTAAGAGAGGATTGAACCGTAAAATCGAATATTTACTATTGTCCCAAAATAAGGACTTGATGTTATTGATTTTGGATCCATTGATGGGATATCCTATACCCTAGCAAGGTATTGGATGGACGTGGCAACTACATCTCTTTGTCGTATCATCACTGTCTTATAGGTGATGGTTATCAGTTAGAGAAACTCCCAAATAGGCCTTGATAGTATCCTGAATGGATGGGACACAGATGATAGATATGGAGTCATGGTCTAAACTATATTCTTTCTTTAGATTCTTGGCATGATGATTGAGTTTCCTTCTTATTGGGTTGAGCTAATTGAGTTGATGTTATTGTTTCTCTACACGTTTCTTTCTGCCATTTTATATACTCGTAGTCTATTTGAGCCTAGATCTTTTCATAACGTAGAGACAGGTACTAGCGGTCATCAAAAAGCACCCCTTTGAGGACCTATTTGCATTCAGCTAATTAGTGAGTCCTCCCCTGCTTTTGAAAGATATCTTGTTTTCGTTCTAGCTTTGAGTTTACCCTTTTTATTTTATTTTGACGTAGCCATGGGTCTATCATTGGCACTAATTAATTAGATATTTTAGAGGCTTCATAGACTAGACTTTCGAGTTATGAATGGATGTTATTGACTAGTTTCTTCCACACTAGTCTTACTTAGTTGAATGATAGACTGCTTGGCCTTTGGCTGCTTATTTTCATTTTATCATTACTTTTTATTTAAGTATTCTAATTCATTGACATCTTCCGCTACTAGAATGTGATTGTGCGAATGTAATGAGGCCGAGGAGTTTGCTTGGGGACTAGCAATAGTCTCTGAGTGCCGGCCACGCCAAGGATACCCTCCAGGGGCATGACATTTATTACCCCTCTTTCAAAAAAAAGAGAAATTTTTCTTTTTATTTCAAAATATTCTAAGTATTTTTCTTAAAAACTTGAAAATTTCATGCTTAACCAATTTTGGTAGAATTTAGAAAATTTAGGAATTTAAATTGTCTTTTACTTTTAAATTAATTTTTCAAGACTAATGAAGTTTTAGTTTAGAGGACTAATTTAACTTGGTTTTTCCTTAAATTAAATTAAGTTTAAATTGATTTACCTAAAAACTTGATTTTCCAATTAATGCTGAAGACTAATTTAAATCTTGTTATAGTAGATATAAACATTTTCCTATGCTTTTTCAAATATATATTTCTTTAACCATTTTGTCTTAACCTAAGTTTGGCCGGTTGACTATTTTTAAGAGATCTTATTGAAACGACCCCCAAAACAAAAATGCCCAAAAATGTTTCTCAGAAGTGCCCGAAATCGTAATTCTTATATACCCAAAAATTCATTCGTTATTTCAAAAATTTGACTTCATATTCTTGTTCAAGGGGTCAAATTGAGTAGAAAGTAGGTCTAACCCGAATTTTAGAGCAACCGTATCAAAATCCAAAAAATCACAAAAAACATTATTTAGGAGGGTCAACTTTGAATGGGAATATCTCTTAGCACACAAAGAACTGGATGGCTCATGACATATCAAATTAAATCTTTTTGAATTAGCTTTCCAACTCACTATGTTTCACCACATTCGGAGTTCGGATGAAGAATTTATGCCCATTTTCATATAACTTGTTTGTGTAGAAATGCAAATTTCCAGTGAGTATCCACGTCACAGAGTGTTATTTTAGTCCTGTATTTCTTATTTTGGTCTAAGACTTGAAAGTCCTGGGTCCAAGGGTTCCCATATATGTTTTTACCCATACTTAGCCTTATTTCACCCTCATATCATCCTAAACATTCCCCAATACTTACTCAAATACTTAGACTAATATTTTACCCTAAATTCAAGTCTCAAAACTCAAGACCAATCTTAAGGATTTCATCAAGGATTTCATTAATGTTTCAAGTCTCAATTTCCAATCTTCTTCAAGGACTCTCCAAAGTCAAGGTATGTGGTGTTGAACCATTGCTTCCTTTTAGCCATGGTGCCTAAGCCTCCTTTTTACTAATATTACATGATTTAAAGTTGATTTGACATGTGGGTCTTGTATATTGAGAAATTTACTGCATATGATTTTAGTTCAGGAAAACATAGTTGTTTTAGCATGTTTTGAGCTCTAAATCTTGGATCTAATGTTGGATTTGATGAGGGGTCTTGATGTAAATGTCTTGGGGGTATTGCAAGGTGTTGATTGATGGTTTTTGTACATATTTTTTTTCCATGATTTCATCTCCAAATTGCATAGTGTTTTAACCCCACAACACACCCCCAAGGTGTTTGATAAAATGTCCGGATGTGATGAATCATATATAAAGTGTAGAACTCGACCACGCCAAATCCGGCGGCTCTAAGCACCCGGATAACCTAGTGAAGGGTTTATACTTCTCCACCTTGGTGATAGGGCATCATTATCACCAATCTAGATAAGGGTTAGTACTCATCCACATAGTGATTGGGTGGTATCATCACTAACCCAGATGGGGGCTAGTAGTCATCAACCTAGTGAAAGGTTTGTACTTCTCCACGTTGGTGATGGGGCGACATTATCACCAACCTAGATGAGGGTTAGTACTTATCCACCTAAGTGATGGAGTGCCAACATCACTAACCTACCAAGGGGTTCATACTTTTGAAATTTAGTTTGGTCTCTTCTACATATTTAGTATATTCAAACATACTATTTTATACTCTATGCATACATTATGTCACCATGTAGGAACTGGAGCCCCGCTTGATTATCCTCCTTCACGTGTCTAGTATGATTTCTCCCAAGCTTGTTGGTGAGCCCTTCATACCAGGAATGATGTTTATAATCTTATGCTATGTTCAAAGACCACCTTTTTTATGTATATATTGGCTATAAGGGTGAGCCCGGTTGCTTATCTTGGCCCCGCCCTTATTGATGTAGTAGTGTTGTTAACCATGATATGTAATTATGTTTTGAGCTTGACTCTTGTTGATTATGATATGGAAGTTGTCCCTTAGCCCCGAGTATCCCTATTTACTACCTCTTGTTGTTGTTTTTCTTGCTTCCACGACCAAGGATGTATAATGATATGTTAAAAGGCTTTCTTGGGGTCCCTTCGGGTGAGATTCATAGTTGCATTACTTATAGCTTCTTTGTTCGTAGACAAAGCGGATTCAGAATTATCTTTCATTCCAAGGTATAACCTGTATCCATGCACTTCATATTCGCCCGAAGTTCGCTCCCAGAAATATAGCCATCCCTGCCCCCTCATGTTAATCCTATGAGCCTCTTATCCATTCTCATTGAACGATAGCGAGGGAGCAAATCCAATTAGAAAAACTCACATTGGGCTTAGGGATAATCAGACTCGAACTAATGACTTTGACCACATCAAGGTGACACTTTACCACTGAGTTATATCCCTTTCCTGCCCCATCGAGAAATAAAAATGACTAATCCTAAGTCAAAGGGTTAAGAAACTCAATGCCACTATTCTTGAATGACTTGGAGCTCACGTCTAGGCCCTAGGCTTGGTTGTGACAAACTTGGTATCAGAGCAGTAGGTTGTTAGGTCCTCGGCATCCAACACACCATGTTTATTAGAGTCTTGTTCATGGTTGTGTTGTGCACCACAACTATGAGCAAGAGGCTGTGAGACATTTTAAGAAATGTTTCCCCTCTTCATGTTCTAATTCGTGCCATAGAGTTAAAGTAAGGTTTTCCTCCCTAATGATAATTCTTTGCTATGCTAGGTCATGCCTAACACAATAGGAAGAAGAGCCTACACACCCGAGGAGTAACTAACTGATGGAGAGCTTTGGGATGCTCTCACCTTGCTTGCACAAGTTGTGGCTAATCAATCCAACTAAGGGGCTTAAGCCCCTCGTGCTCCTGCCTGGGCATCTTGGGTGAGAGATTTCATGTCTCTCACTTTGCTAGCACAAGTTGTGGCTAACCAAGCCAACCAAGGGGCCCAAGCCCTACATTCTTCTACATTGGCTTCTCGGGTGAGAAATTTCATGAGGATGAATCCCCTAGAATTCTATGGGTCTAAGGTAGATGAGGACCCTCAAGAGTTCATTGATGAGGTTTACAAGGTATTGGCTATCATGGGAGTAAGGTCGAAAATAAGGAGGAGTTGGTGGCCTACCAACTCAAAGGGGTAGCACAAATATTGTACAATCAATGGAGGGAGAAGAAGGGAGTCAATAATGTGGTTTTATGGGAAGAGATCAAGGCGGCCTTTCTTAATCAGTTCTTCCCTCTTGAGCTTAGCAATGCTAAATTGGTAGAGTTCATGAACTTGAAACAAGGATATTTGAGTGTGAGGGAGTATACCCTCAAATTCATCCAACTCTCAACATATGCTCCATACTTAATTGTCTACTCAAGGTCTAGAATGAATAAGTTTGTGATGGGTGTGTCTGAATCGTTGAGTGAGGAATATCAGTCTGCTATATTGATTAGTGACATGGACTTGTCCTGTCAGATGACCTATGCCAAATAACTGGAGGAGGAGAAGTTGAGGAAGAGGAGGGGTCATGATGCCAAGAGGGCCCATTTTGATGGCAAGTTCCAAAGCCAAAGGGGTGGCCGATTCCACCAAGGCCAAGGATCTTCTCATGCTTCTAATAGGAAGTTTACCAATGACTTCCTAAGGACCCAAGGTAAAGCCTAATGGTAGCCGATTTCACCAAGTCCAAGGGTCTTCTAATGCTTCTAATAAGGGGTTTCCTAATGACTTCCAAAGGACATAAGGTGTTGGTGTTATAGTTCCTAATGATGTGTGTCCAAGATGTGGTAAGGGTCATAAGGGCCCATGCTTTAGAGACACTAATAAATGTTTTGGTTGTGGGAAAGTGGGTCACAAAAAGGTTGATTACCCTCGATATTACAATAAGGGTAAGGAGGTTCATCTAAAAGGTGCTAATATGGTTCCTTAGATGATAGGTGGCCGACAAAATGGTGCCCGAAGGCACAATTGGTTTTATTCTTTACATAGGAGGCAAGGGGTTGATGAGGTGCCTGATGTCGTCACCAATATATTGAAAATCTTTGATTTTGATATGTATGCATTGATTGATCTAAGTGTCACTCTTTCTTTTGTTACCCGCTTTGTTGCAAAAAAGTTCCATGTTGAGTCCGAATTGTTATGTAAGTCATATGAGATATCTACTTGGTGCATCTATTATCGCTAGAAAGGTCTATAGAAATTATCCGATTTGCATCTTGCATAAAATATTGCCTGGTAATCTTGTTGAGTTAGATATGGTTGATTTTGAATTCATTATTGGGATGGATTGATTGCAAGCATACTATGCCTCTATTAATTGCAGAACCTATAGGGTCAAATTTCGATTCCCTAAAGAACCCATCCATTAGTGGGAGAGTCATGATACGGTGGTCAAGGGTAGGTTCATCTCTTGCATTAAAGCCTGTAAGTTGATCTCTAAGGGGTGTCTTTATCATCTTATGAGGGTTAGGGATGTAGAGTCCTAGGTCCTTCCCATAGAGTCGGTTCCAGTTTTAAATGAGTTCCTTGATGTCTTCCCAAATGACCTACCTGGTGTTTCTCCCAAAAGGGAGATAGATTTTGGCATAGATCTCCTACCCGGTACTCAACCCATTTCTATTCTCCCCTACCGTATGGCCTCGGCAGAGTTAAAGGAGTTGAAGGAACAATTGACGGACTTGTCAAAGAAGGGTTTTATTATGCCTAGCCAATCACCATGGGGTGTACCAGTGTTGTTGGTGAAGAAGAAGTATAGGTCTCTTAAAATGTGTATTGATTATCGATAATTCAATAAGGTTACCATCAAGAATATGTATCCTCTTCCAAGAATTAATGATTTGTTTGACTAATTACAAGTGGCTAGCCACTTATCTAAGATTGATCTTTGGTCTTAGTATCATCAAGTAAAGGTAAGGGAGTGTGATATTCCAAAAAAGACCTTCTGGACTAGGTATGGGCATTATGAATTTGTGGTTACGTCTTTTGGGTTGACCAATGCACCAGCCATCTTCATGGATCTAATGAATGGGTTCTTCAAACCCTACCTTATCTCTCTATATCACTCAAGACCCTCTCAAAAACCTCTCAAAGACTTAATCAAATATCTCATTCAAATTGCAAGGGTTTCAAGCCTAACTTTAGAACTCAAGGATTCTCTTCAAGCTCAACTCAAGAAAACCCAAGTTTGAGGTATGTGGGTTTCATCCATTGGGTCCTTTAACCCATGGAGCCCAATCTTCCTTTTTATGAAAATTGCATGTTTTCAAGTTGTATTATGTATGGGTATCTCTTATTATGGATTTTGATTATACAATGTGTTGTATTTTGACAGCACATCAGGGACCTTAGTCTATGTTGCTCTTATTATGTATTGAGACATTCTTTCTTATGTTCTATTTTGACTATAAGGTTGATCCCGATTGTTTGTCTTTGCCCCTGCTAAGTTCTTTGTCTAGAGGTGTTTTTGGACAAGTCATGTATTATGCTTGAGCTTTGACTCATTTATATTATTCATATGTTTAACTCTTTTCCTTTGTTCCCAATTCCCCTTGTTATGCTTATCTTTATTGCCATTTTTTAGTTAATTTCGTAACCAAGGATGGGGTTCCTTCGGGTTCCCTATTCGCCGGCCATGACTAGGCCTTAGGCTTGGGTCATGACATAATGAAAGCCACCTCCCTGAACTCAAACCACCCCACTGGAGACCTATACCTCCTACTCAAATGGTGGCACACCAATGCTAGCTTGGAAGCTATTCTTACAAGCAAACTCGATAAGTGGATGTTGGTCATCCTAATTATCCTTGAACTCTATCACATAAGTCCTCAACATATTCTCCAAGGTTTTAATTGTCCTCTTGGCTTACCCATCAATTTGGGGATGAAAAACGGTGATCAAGTTGACCTTAGTACCAAGTCCCTTTTGAAACGACCCCCAAAAATGTGAACTAAATTGGGTACCAAATTTAGTCATCCAATCGATGATAACCCAAATGGAGTCAAATTGTTTCCGAGTTTGAGGCAACCCAACTATAAAATCCATATTTATGTCTTCCTACTTCCAAGTAGGAATCTCGATGTCTTGAGCCAACCCACTGGGCCTTTGATGCTCCACCTTCACTTGTTTAAAATATGGGCACTCAGATACAAACTTAGCTATGTCCCTCTACATACTATGCCACCAATACACCTCCTTCAAGTCTCGATACACCTTAGTAGACCTCGGGTGAATAGAATAATGAGAATTATGGGCTCCGTCCATAATCACCTCCTTAAGCACATCCACATCCAGAACACATAACTGGTCTTGATACCGAAGTACACTATCTCCCCCTTAGGATAAAACCTCAATACTCTTTTCGGCAACCAATTTCTTCTATTCAACCAAGGATGGATCTAAATCTTGCTTAGCTTTCACATCAATAATCACCGAGGATTCGGCCCTATTTAGAACATGTATACCACCATCATTGGAATAGGCCACTCTAATACCCAACCTAGCAAAACAGTGAACATCCCTTGGTAACTCCTTCTTCCTTTGCTCAACATGAGCCACACTCCCCATAGACAGCCTACTAAGAGCATTGGCTAACATTTTCCTTGTCAGGGTGATTTAGAACACTCATGTCGTAATCCAATAAGAGTTCCAACCATATCCTTTGTCTCAAGTTAAGGTCTCTTTGAGTGAACACATATTGTAAGATCTTGTGATCGGTGAATACATTAACATGCACCCTATACAAATAGTGTCTCCAAATTTTCAAAGCAAAGACCACTACCGCTAACTCCAGGTCATGAGTTGGGTAATTGCTCTTATGTATCTTCAATTGCCTTAATGCATAAGATTTTACCTTACCATGTTTCATAAATACACAACCCAACCCAATTCGAGAGGAATCAAAATATACCACGAATCCATCTATGCCATTTGGTAGAGTCAAAATTGGAGCCGATGTAAGTCGGTCCTTCAAAGTTTTGAAACTCCTCTCATACTCGTCCGACCACACAAACTTAGCCTTCTTCTGAGTCAACTTAGTTAAGGGATATGCGATGGACAAGAACCCCTCAAGGAACTTTCTGTAATAACCCGCTAACCAAAGAAAGCCTCAAATGTTTGAAGGAGTCAACGGTCTAGGCTGATTCTTTACCACCTTGAACTTATTTGGGTCCACCTTTATACGATCACCGGACACCACATTACCTAGAAAAGAAACTTCACCCAACCAAAACTCACATTTACTAAATTTGGCATACAACTTCTTCTCTCTCAAGGTTTGCAAAACAAACCTCAAATGATCCATATGCTCCCGCTCACTCCGGGAATAAATGAGAATATAATCAATGAAGACAACCACCAAACTATCAAGGAATGGCTTGGACACCTGATTCATAAGGTTTATAAACATGAACGAAGCATTTGTTAGCTCGAACGACATCACCACAAACTCAGAGTGCCCATACCATGTCCAAAAGGCCATCTTGGGAAGATCACATTCCCTAACCTTTAATTGATGATACCTGGAACGGAGATCTATCTTGGAAAAGTGAGTAGCCCCATGAAGTTGATCAATCATTGTGGTTTTTATTAATGATATTTTGATCTATTCACATAATAAGGATAAGCATAAGGGTCATTTGAGGGTTGTCCTACAAAGAATGAGGGAAGAGAAGTTGTATACTAAATATGAAAAGTGTGAATTTTTGTTGAAAGAGGTTGCCTTCCTAGGAGATGTGGTGTCGGGAGATGGTATTAAGATGGATCCTAAAAAGAAAAATGTTACTAGAAATTGGCCTAGACTATTGACCCCATAGTATAATAGGAGCTTTTTGGGCTTAGCGGCTTACTACCGAAGATTTGTGGATGTGTTCTCTTCTATTGACTCTCTCGTGAACGAAATTGACACAAAAGAAGGCTAAGTTTGTGGAAATCGATAAGTGTGAAAGGAGCTTCCAAACCTTGATAGATAAGCTTGTGTCCTCTTCTACATTTTCACTACATGGGCGAGAAGGGTTTATTGTGTATTATAATGCTTCTAGAGTTGGTTTGGGTTGTGTTCTAATGCAAAATAGTAAGCTAATAGCCTATGATTCTAGATAACTCAAAGTGTACGAAAAAAACTTTCCTACTCATGATCTTTAATTGGCCGCCATGGTATTTTCTTTGAAAATTTGGCAACATTATCTGTATGGAGTGCATGTTGATGTGTCCACCAATCATAAGATTCCCCAATATGTCTTCACTCTAAAAGATCTCAACTTGAGGCAAAGAAGGTGTTTAGAACTTTTTAAGTATTATGATATGAGTGTGCATTATCATCTTGGTAAGGCAAATATTACGGTGGATGCTTTGAGTAGGGTGTCTATGGGTAGCCTAACTCATGTTGATGGTGGGGATAAGAGGTGGCTAGGGAGGTCCAATGGTTGGCTAGATTGGGGGTTAGGTTGGAAAAGGTTGATAATGGTGGTATTGTTTTGTTGATGGTTCTAACTCTTCCTTGGTTGATGAGGTGATAGCAAAGCAAGATCATGATCCCTCCTTGTTAGAATTGAAGACATTGTTGAAAGAGGGCAAGGTGGAGGTTTTCTCCCAAGGAGGAAATGATGCCCTTAGGTACCAAAGTAGGTTGTGCGTGTCTTGTGTTGATGGTTCGTGAGAGAAAATCCTTGATGAGGCCCATAATTCTTCTTATTCTATTCATCCTGGTTCTACCAAAATGTATAGAGATTTGAGGGATGTGTATTGGTGGGGAGGCAAGAAGTGGGACATTGACAAATTTATTTCCAGATGTCATAGTTGTCAACAAGTCAAAGTCGAACACCAAAGGCTAGGTGGCCTAGCACAAGACATAGAGACTCCTAGGATTTTGTGGTTGGGTTACCTAAGACTAGAAAGGCTTTTGATTCTATTTGGATTGTGGTCGATAGGATGACAAAATATACTCATTTTCTATCGATTAAGACTATATATAGGGCTGAAGATTATGCTAGGTTGTACATTCATGACTTGGTGAGTTTGCATAGGATTCCTTTTTCCATCATATCAGATCGTGGTTCTCAATTTACTTCACATATTTGAGGTCTTTTTAGGGGGGTCTTGGAACGAGAGTTAAGTTTAGTATGACCTTTCACCCTCAAACAGATGGCCAAGCTGAAAGAACTATCCAAACACTTGAGGATATGCTTAGGGCTTATGTATTGGAACTTAAGGGTAGTTGGGATCATTATCTTCCATTGATAGTATTTGCCTATAACAATAGCTATCATTCTAGCATCAGTATGGCTCTTTTTAAGGATCTCTAAGGTAGGTGTTGTATATCACCGGTTAGGTGGTTTGAGGTTTGTGAGGTAGCTTTATTGGGACCAGATCTAGTTATCGAGGCTCTAGAGAAGGTTAGGATGATTAGAGAAAGGTTGTAGATGGCCCAAAGTCGCCAAAAGTCCTATGCCAATGTGAGGAAAAGGGATCTTGAATTCCAAGCTGCCGATTGTGTTTATCTGAAGGTGCCATCCATGAAGGGTGTGGTTCATTTTGTTAAGAAGGGTAAGTTGCTCCCAAGATATATGGGTCCTTATAGGGTAATGAGGAGAATTGGCAAGGTATCTTATGAGTTGGAATTGCCTAGTGAGA
>DF359925.1:41219-52743 GCA_000787875.1 Solanum virginianum
TTGATGAAGCGTTTTGATGTATATTGCTTGAGGGTGTTACCAAGTATTGATTGATTGTTTTACAGTGGATTTCCTTGAATGATTTCATCCCTAATTTGCATGGTTTTACACTAGCACTACATACCCGCCAAGTGTTTGATAAAATGTTCGATTATAGTTTTCTTGAGGAATTGAAGGCACAATGCATGTCTTATGAGTTGAATGACTATATCATGATGAAATGAATGTATGTATGTGATTTTGTCCTATATAGTGTTGGAATGTGACCATGCTCTACTCGGAGGTTACGCCACTGGGTAACCATGTCAAGGGGTTTGTACCTTTATAACTAGTCAGGAGGTTTGTACATCGGCCACCAAGGGTGGTAGGATGCGATGATCCACTAACCCTAATAGAGGGTTTATACCTTCGCAACCATGTCGGGGGGTTTGTACCTTGGTCACTAAGGGTGGTAGGTTGCAATGATCCACTAACCAATTGATGGGGTTGGTACCGCAATCACAAAGGGTTGTAAGGTGCAACGATCTTCACATATTTGAGGTCTTTTTAGGGGGGTCTTGGAACGAGAGTTAAGTTTAGTATGACCTTTCACCCTCAAACAGATGGCCAAGCTGAAAGAACTATCCAAACACTTGAGGATATGCTTAGGGCTTATGATGATTTACTACAAGCATTTTCAATGCATGCCATATTGCTATATGCTCATCTATTGCCTAAGTGAGCATTTTGATTATATTACCTATCTATTGTTGCATTGCATCCTACATACTTAGTACATTTAAATGTACTAATGCATACTCTATCTCTGCATCATCTCACAATGTAGGAACAAAGCCCTACTTCATCATCTTCCTGCGCGTGGCTACTACGATTTCTGCCAAGCCTTTAGCGAGCCATCTATTCTGGGGATGATATTTATGATCTTATGTTATGTTCTAAGACTACCTTTCTTTTATGTATGTATTGACTATTAGGGTGAGCCTGGTTGCTTGTCTTAGCCCCCGCCCTTATCTATATAGTAGAGGTATTATTGGACATGATATGTAATTATTGAAGAGGTTGAGGAACAAAGATGTGGCTTCCATTAAGGTCCTTTGGAGGAATCAGCAAGTCGAAAGTACTACTAGGATGGCCTAAGCGGACATGCAAAAGTGATATCATTACCTTTTCCACTTCACTCAATCCTTATGTATTAATCTAAGTCCTTTATATGATCTTAGGTCTTAAGCTCAGTCCTCATGTCATTGCATACATTTTTGTTTAAATTGACAAGTTCATGATGATTTTACACTTATGATGAGATTTTTGAAATGATGTTTAAGTGCATTGTTACATCCTTATGTGGGCTGAAGTTTTTCATGTTTAGACCTCTCATATATGTCTCTTTGACCATTCAGGTATTGTTGCATCCTTATGTAGGCTGAAATTGTCATGTTTGTGTCTCTCATATACATTTCTTTCATATTCGGGGATGAATGTTCCCATGGGGGAGATATTGAAATAACCCCAAAAACTGCCTGAAAATTTGCCTCAAAATTGCCCAAAATCATAATTTCCACATATCTCAAAATTCGTGCATGATATAAAAAATCTGACTTTATATTCTTAATCAACGCGTCAAATTGAGTGGGACATGGGCCTAACCCCAATTTAAGAGCAAACAATTAGCAATTTAAATTTTTTTAATTTTCCTTATCCAAAATTGATACACAATAGTGCCGTGATAGTGCCACGACGCACAGCTATCGCAAACATGTGTTAATTTTTTCTTTGAAAAGGTCTGCATCGCAGACCAGATGCGGACCTGTGTATTTTGTTGCCAATGATTTTTATCTCGGTCCAAGGCTTTTGGGTCTCTGGTCTAAGTGTTCCCAAACGTGAAAATATCTATGCTTAGCCATATTTCATCTTTATATCATCCAAGACATTCCTTAATACTCACTCAAACACTTAGCCAAATATTTCACTCCTAAGTTCATGTCTCAAAACTCATCCGGATCTTAAATGTTCTAATCCAAGGTCAAAGTCTCCATTTCAAATCTTCTTTAAGGAATTCTCCAAAGCTAAGTATGTGGGTTTCTTTCATAGGTTCCTTTATTCCATGATACCCAAACTTCCTTTTACCTAAATTTTCATGATTTAAAGTTGATTTACTCATGAGTCTTATTTATTATGAAATTTACTATATACTATGTTGGGGTTTATAAAATTGTTATTATTTTAGTATGTTTTGAGCTATGAATCTAAGATATATTGTGAAATTTGATGAAGCGTTTTGATGTATATTGCTTGAGGGTGTTACCAAGTATTGACAAAGATATGTAATGATATATTAAGAGGCTTACTTGGGGTCCCTTCGAGTTCCCTATGCGTCGTGTCACGTCTAGACCCTAGGCTTGGGTCGTGACAGAACTCTTATAGAACTACATTGTTGACTCCCTTCCTCCTTCCATTGATTGTACCATATTTGTGCTACCCCTTTGAGTTGGTAGGCCACCAACTCTGCCTTATCTTCCAACCTCACACCAATGATAGCCAATACCTTGTAGACCTCATCAATGAACTCTTGAGGATCCTCATCTACCTCAACCTCACACCAATGATAGCCAACTTCTTGTAGCCATTATCAATGAACTCTTGAGGGTCCCCATCTACCATTGATCCATAGAATTTTGGAGGATTCATCCTCATGATGTCTCTCACCTGAGATGCCGGTGTAGGAGCATAAGGGGTTTGGGCCCCTTGATTGGCTTGATTAGCCACAACTTATTCAAGAAAAGTGAAAGCATCTCGAATTTTGCCATGAGCTGGTTGCTCCTCGGGTGTGCGGGCTCTTCTTCTTCTTGTATTAGGCATGATCTAGCATAGCAAATAACAATCGTTAGGGGGAAAAATATACCTTAACTCTATAGCATGACTTAGAAGATGAAGAAAGGAAACATTTCTTAAAATGTCTCATAGCCTCTTACTCTTAGTTGTGGGGCACAAAAGAATCATGGATAAAACTATGATCGACGCAGTGTGTTGGACTCCGAGGATCTAACAACCTAGTGCTCTAATACCAAGTTTTTCACGACCCAAGTGCAGGGCCTAGACGTGACATGGCGCATGGAAACTCAAAGGGACCCCAACCAAGCCTCTTAAAATATCATTACACATCCTTGGTCACAGAAGCAAGAAAACACAATAAGAGTATGTAAATAGTGATAAACTGGGCTAAGGGACAACTTTCACATCATAAACAACAATAGTCAAGAGTGAGTCAAAGCTCATAGCATAATACATAACATGTCCAAGAACACCTCTATTACATAGATAAGAGCGAGGGCCAAGAAAACTAACCAGGCTGACCCTCATACTCAATACATACATAGAAAAAGATAGTCTTAGAACATAGCATGAGATTATAGACATCATCCTCGGAATGGAGGATTCACCAACAAGCTTGGGAGAAATCGTACTAGCCTTATGAAGGAGGATGCTCAAGCGGGGCTCTGATTTCTACATGATGATATTATGTAGGCATAGAGCATGCGTTCGTATATTTGAATGTACTAAATATGTAGAATGGAATGCAACAAGTGATAAGCACCATAAATAAAATGCATAACATAGGTAATGAATAAGCTTATAGTAATATGACATGTATGAATGATGCTTGAAGTAAAATCATGCTTATATAGAACATAATATATGTGTAAGGCGAGACCATAATCATATTGGTGGATCGTCGCACCCTACCACCCTTAGTGATTGAGGTACCAACCCCATCAATTGGTTGGTAGATCGTCAAACCCTACCACCCTTGGCTACCAAGGTACAAACCCCCCAACATGGTTGGTGGATCATCTTAACCTACCACCCTTGGTGACCGAGGAACAAACCCCTCGACATGGTTATAAAGGTACAAACCTCTCGACATGGTTACCCAAGGTGCAACCCCCGAGTAGCGCATGTCACATTCCAACACTATATAGGAGAAAATAATACATATACATTCATTTCATCATCATATATTCATTCAACTCAAAAGACATGCATTGGTCCTTTGATTCCTCAAGAAAATCATAATAGAACATTTTATCAAATATTTGGCGAATGTGCAATGCTAGTGTAAAACCACGCAATTTAGGGAAGAAATCATGCAAGCAAATCCAATGTAAAATCGTCAATCAATACTTGGTAACACCCCCAAGCAATATACATCAAAAACTTTCATCAAAAATCACAATAGATCTTATATTCATAGTTCAAAATATGGTAAAATAGTCACAATTTTATGAAGCTTTAACATAGTTCATAGTCAAGTTCATACTAGAAAAACTATATGTCAAGTCAACTTAGAAACATTTATTTTAGGTAAAAAGAAAGCTTGGGCACCATGGGTGAAAGAATCTAACGGTTGAAACCCACAAACCTTAGCTTTGGAGAATAACTTGATGAAGATTGGTATGGAGACATAAAGCTTGAATGAGAACCTTGAGATCCAGATGAGTTTTGGGGCTTGAAATTAGGAGTGAAATAGTTGTCTAAGTGTTTGAATGAGTATTAGGGAATGTCTTGGATGATATGAAGGTAAAATATGGCTAAGTATAGGTATTCTCACGCATGCGAACACTTAGGCCTAAGACCCAAAAGCCTTGGACTGATATAAAAATCACTGGCAATAAAATACACAAGTCTGCATCTGGTCCGTGACTTGGACCTATCGCGGAGGCAAAATTAACACATGTCCACAATAGCTGCGCATCGCGGCACTGTCGCAGATCAATTCTGGATAAGAAAAATTGAGAAAATTGAAATTGCTATTCATTTGCTCTTAAATTAGGGTTAGACCCATTCTCCACAAAATTTGATCCACTGATCAAGAATATAAAGTTGGATTTTTGATATCACACATGAATTTTGAGATATATGAAAATTATGATTCTGGACACTTCCCAGGCACATTTTCGAACACTTTTTGTGGTCGTCTCAGAGAAGTCAAAAACACCCTTCATTAAAACCTGTCAGAGCAATATGAAAAATCCTTTCTATGGGTCGTGGATCCACATACGACTCGTGCCTTGGCTCATGAAACTGCGTGTCACAAGATTTAAGCTATTGGAATTGCAACTTGTAATCCTTAACAAAGCATCATGGCTTGTCATTTCACTAACACGCTGTAAGTCCTTTCGTACAATGGTGATAGACTTGGAAAAATTGTGGGTTACTTAGGGCCTTTCCCACGAGACCTGTTGATGGGCCGTGGGTGATATGCTATCAAAATACAATAGTTTTGATGCTTAAAATATGGAATTATATATGTTCTCAATACAATATTAATAGTTTTGATGTGTTTCTTTATGTTTGTTTTGCAGGATTTTAAGATTGGCATACTTTTTCCGCGAAGTGTGTAGAAATTGCTAAAGTTGAAGTTCCAAGAGGCCCTTTATGGGCCATAGAGTATTCTATGAACTGTAAAACTGCTTTCATCTACAATTTAAGTGAGGGGTATATTTGTGATGTGAAATATATGAACATGCAGATGAGTCGTAGAAGAGATTATGAGCCATAGACTTGGTGTCTTGCCTAGAGGGTCAGAAGGAGGGGATTTGCCAAAAATCCATCGGACGAAACCCCCTATAAGTCGTAGAACTTTATTTGGGCCATAGAGGGGTGTTGTACAAAATAGTCCTAGAATTAAAGGAGTAGAGCACGAAAGCACAATTATGGGCCTAAACTGTTATACAGCCCGTAGAGATCCTTGTAGAGCCTGCCGACCCAATTATCCTATTTTGTTTTGGTTTTGTATTTTAAAAATTATAAATAGGTTGTTTAGGTTATTTTTCAAGGGAACAGTTGAAAGGACCCAAAATGTGCTTCAGAAATGCCCATAATCATAATTTTTATATATCTCAAAATCCATGCATGATATCGACAATCTCACTTCATATTCTCTATCAAGGGGAAAAATTGAGAGGAAATGGGTATAACACGAATTTTAGAATTCCCGTAGTGAAAAATAATTTTCTCTAATTTTTGCAAAAAAGTGTCTATCCAGGTGTGGATCAGTGTTAATTTATCCTTCACAATTGGTCTGTGTCACGGACCAGACATGGACCAATACAATTTTTTTGTAGTTTTTCTTATGCACCCAAGGTCATTGGGGTCATAGCCTTATGCCCACTTATACGTGTAAAGACCCATACTTAGCCATTTTCAACTCTATATCCCTCTAAACTCTCACAAAACCTCTCTAAGACTTAACCAAATATCTCATTCAAATTTCAAAGACTTCAAGCTTAACTTAGGAACTCAAGGATTCCCTTGATGCTCTAAGGTTCTCTTCAAGGTCATCTTAAGAAAATCAAAGTTTGAGGTATGTGGGTTTCATACATTGGGCCCTTTCACCTATTGAGCCCAATCTTCCTTTTTTACGAAATTGGCATGTTTTCAAGATGTATCATCTATGAGTATCTATTATTATGGATTATGATTATAAACTATATTGTGGTTTTATGGGATGTTGATTGATGATGCATCTCTATCTATTTCAAGCTTATACCATAGATTGGTTTTGTCTATTGAGACTGTGCATGTTTTAAGCTATGAAACTATGATCTATTATGAGATTTTGATGATTGATTTCAAGGTATCCTTCATGAGGGGTTTACTATATGTTGATGGATTTATTTACATTGAGTTTTCTTATATTATTTCACTCTTAAATTGCATGATTTTGACCAAGCATTATAAACCCACCAAATATTTGATAAAATGTCTTGACAAGGATTCTGAAGTCATTGATGATCTATTACATGATTTACAAGTCAAGTGACTTTATGATGATTAAGGGCTTGCATGTATGTATTGAATTCATGAATAGTATCTATGATGTGCAAGTAGACCAAACCTTGTTAAGGGGGTGACATGCCTCAATCACCTTGGTGAGTGGTCACATACCTTAATCAACTTGTTAAGGGGGTGACATGCCTCAATCACCTTGTTGAGGGATGACATTGAAACACCCCAAAAAGTGCCAAAAATTTGCCTAAAAATGCCCATAATCATAATTTTCTTATATCTCAAAATTCATACATGATATCAAAAATCCAACTTCACATTCATGATCAGGGGGCAAAATTGAGTGCGAAATAGGTCTAACACAGATTTTAGAGCAACCGTATCAAATTTGATTTTCCAAATAGTGAGGTTTCTGTGCACCTAGCACAACGAGGCCACGGTGCGGACCTATATATTATTTTACCAGTTTTTCTTACTTCAATCCAAGGCTTTGAGACCTTGGGCCTAAGATTTCCTACGCGTGTTTCAAACTTAGGGTTTACTTTATGCTTTAGCCAAAATGAATAAAGTATGGAATGGATATAATGGCTGAAAGACTTTTGGGGTTTCAGTTGAAGTCCATAACTATGGATTCAATGGTTAAGGTAATAGGGGTTTTGTTGAGACTTCATAGGTCACGCATATCTTCGACGGTCCGCGTATGATATCGTAGTTGAATAATATGTAACACTCATGTGTCATTGCTAAACATGGGCTACAGGCAACCTAGATTATTCACTCATTGCCAACTCATTTATTCTAATATTGAGATCAAGCTGGTAGATTGATTTTGATATTTGCACATCCCTGACGTCTTCCCTGATTTGTTAATTAACTTGTTAGTTAGATATCATGTAGTTTGATTTTTGCATTTAATTGTTGCAACCCCCCAAATTGTATAATTACTTAGTCCAATGAAGCACTTCTATCTGTGAACCACATTCCCTGTGGAAGTCGATCCAAACCTCTCAATTGGGTTATTAGGCCAATGATGACCTCCTCTGCTTCCTTTGAGATATCTGGTTCAGCGATAATAAAAATGGCACCATTGCTGGGAATTAGCGAGTTCATGACTTAAATGTTTGTTGAGCTTTGTTCTTGTAGTTATTGTTTTCTTATTTTTGTTTAATGTTGAAATATAGGTGTTAAGATGGAGGACATAGGGAGTGTCCATGGTGAAAATGTTAGAGATGTGAATGATGTGCAGGGTGTCAACTTGGACCAAGTGGGAAGCGCAGGTGCTATCTGACTACTCTTGTTAGCTGGAGGAGTTAATTTTCATGTAACAAGCATTATGTTGCAACTCCTCTTATTGAAGGGATTTTTTGGAGGACTTGGCCATGAGGGTCCTCATGAACGCCTCAGGAATATTGTTGAGGTTTATGTCCCATTCAATATCACGGGAGTGAGCTAAGAAGCCACTCAACTGAGGCTGTTTCCATTTTCCATCACTAGAGAGATAGTGAGGTGGCTAGCTGAGCTATCTCATAACTCTATTACTTCATGGGAGGAGCTGGAAAATGTCTTTCTTAAAAGATTTTTCCCTACTTCAAAGATAACAAAGTTGAGAAGAAGTATTAAGACCATCAAACAAATCAAAGGTGCGCTATTGAATGAAACATGACTTTAGTTTCAGAAACTCTTACTTCAATGCCCTAACCATGGACTTTTGGACCATATGCTATTTTAATAATTTTATGTGAGACTTGATGTAGTTAATAAAAGAGTAGTTGATCTGCTGGTGAGAGGCAGACAAATGACACAAATGCTCATTGAAAATTGTGACCTCATAGATAGCATGAAAAATATTAACCGAGCATGGTACACAAGAGATAACATAGTACCTTCAGGGCATAGGGATCCATCCAAGGAGTAGCTCATTAAAGATCAAGAGAGGGATGAGACAATAGCTACAATGTTAACTCAACTTGACCTCTTGACTAAGCATGTCAAGAGAGGAAAAAAGTGTAAATGTTGTTGGAGCTGCCAGTGATATGATGTTTGATGGTGCACCATTTGGTTGTTACAACGAGGAGGTACATTATATGAGAAACCAAATGGTGGTTTTTTGGCTGATTTTTCTAAGGCCACCGTAGAATTAAGGTTGGTACAATAACACCAGATGGCGAGATCGTGTGTGGCCTGACCAACCTTAAGTTGGGTGTTGGACAAACCATGATAGGATGGGAAACAAGTATGTTCCACCTCATGATAGTGTGAAAACTGCTGACACAGTGGTGAATCTAGAGAATATTTGGACTGAAGATATTCTCACCAAAAATTTGAGCAAGGTGAAAGCCTCCGATAAAGTCTTGAAGGAGGTTAAGTCTGGCATTTCACAATTGAGTCAAGCACTGACATCACATTTAACGTCTATTAAGTACTTAGAAACTTAGCTTGAAAACATATCAAGTTATCTAAATCAGTGTCCAAAAGGAGGTTTGCCAATCCAAAGGGAAATGATCAGCAATACTTAGCCATTACTACTCATAGTGGAAAAGATGTAGAAGGCACAAAGTCATCACCTATCATTGATGAAGGCTTGAATGAACTAGGAGAAAATGAAGGTGCAAGTACATCTGAAGTTGATGAGTGTGTAGTTAATCATGAAGGTAGTGATGCTCTTGGAAATCTCGAGAGTGACAAACAATAGAGGAGTGGGGATGATGCTATCAATGTCTAGATAATATTCCCAAAAAATACAAGTCCAGTTGTGAGGTTAAAAAACCTCAAGTAAAGATTGATTCTCTTTTTCCTTAGAGATTGAAAAAGTAAGAGGAGGATGCAAAGTTGTAAAAATTCCTCTCTATGTTCAACTCATTGTCAATAAATGTATTACTTGTGAAAGCACTGATCAAGATGCCAGATTATGCTAGATGATTAAGTTGGTCAAAAAGACGCAAACGTTTGAGTTTGAGCCAATCAAGGTGTCTCACAATTGTAGTGCAATCTTAACAAAAAAGTTTATAGTAATGAAATAGGACCCAGGTGCATTCACTATTCCATGTATTATTGGAGCTTTGAAGTTCATTAAAGCACTATGTGACATGGGAGTGAGTATAAACCTGATGCCCTGAGCCATATTTGAAGAATTGGGATTGGAGACCCCTTCATCGATAATAATGCAAAAATTCATGGTTGATCGGTCTATCAAATGACCGGTTGGGATTTGAAATGATATGTTAGTGAAGGTTAACTAGTTCATTCTTCCTACTGATTTTATGATTCTATTGTGAGGTGGATACTGATGTGCTAATTTTCTTGGGTAGGTCATTCATATCCACCTGAAGAGTTGTTATGGATGTAAAGAGTGGAGACCTTAAGTTTAGAGTGAATGATGAGGAAGTAGTGGTTAGTATATACAAAACCCTGATGCTGGGAGATAGTCCCGAAGTGTTGTCAGTGTGAACTAATCTATGGTAACTTGATGAAAAAGAGGAACTACATCATACCATGATGTTAAATAAGGCGCTACTTGGGTGGCAACCTAAGGTTAATAGTTACTGATTATAGTTTTAAATAATAGGTGTTGATTTGTACAGGGACGAAAAAGGTAAATTAGAGTGGAAAGCTGAGAGGGAGATCAAGGGAAACAATCGACGTATAGCCAAGTTGAAAAGGCCTCTATTAGATTGACCACCTTTGGAGTCACTTGATGACTCTTGAGGTGTTGTCAAATTCTATGGACTGGGTGGTAACTCAGTGAATCACCAAAAGCAATGTGCAATGGCCAATTTCACCACCTATCAAGGCTGAAAGAAAGGTTTGCATACTTTTAAAAAGGTGGCCCTTATCACACTTGTCGTACCGCCGAATATGTTAGGCAGCATTATTTGATATCGCCAAATGTGTATGTCTCACTAACCTACTTAAGGCTTTTCAAATACCTTGGTCTTTTCACTTTTCACCTTCCCTCTTTTTTACTCCTTCCACGCACCAACACTCCCTTTAAGCATTTTCTTTGAGAATTTTCAAAAAAATTGAGAATATTCATCCCCAAAGCATCTTAAGGAATTCTCATTGCATCACTCTATGGAAGAGTTATGTTTTTGGTCCTCATTTTTGTTCTTTTGGAAGAATGCCATTGATAAAAAAAAGTTAAACAAGGTTGTGAGTGTGTTAATCATGCCTTATTGCTTGAAATATTATTAGAAATTATGTGGGTAGAACTTTATGGTAACACTAAAACCCTGTATTATATGTGTGAATGATTTATTGAGGGTTTTAATTTACCCTAAAAATTTTGAAATAGGTGGTGCCTACATTTGGTCCAGGTTTAGGAATGAATGATTTGTTGGCCAATTGTGGAATGTTTGTGGGTATTGTCTCAGTTTCATAGTTATCACTTTGTTTGAATACTTTCACTTGAGATAGTACCATGATCATAATGATGATCGAATGATAATGCTTGCTCAATTGAATTGATTGTTCTTGTGGGCTATGGGTGATGTTTGAGTAACCCTTAAACATTTTTAAGTGAAGTGAACTTGCCCGATGATAGATTTGATGACATCATTCTTAAGGGTAAATCATCACTTGATTAAGTTAATAGCCATGGAGACCATGTAATTGTAATTAGTAGATGAGCATGCACTGATGTTTGATTATGGGTTAGTGTGTGTGTCTCATCCATGTTCTTGGAGTAAAATTATTGAATTCTTTGTGAATGGATGTAAGGACTTGGACTTTGTACGATCCG
>DF359925.1:57109-108803 GCA_000787875.1 Solanum virginianum
CCTTCTCAAGAGCCTCCATAACCAGGTCCGATCCTAATAAAGCCACTCTACAACCTCAAATCAACCCACCGGTGACCTACAACATCTCTCATAAAGAGCCTTAAAAAGAGCCATACTGATACTAGAGTGATAGCTATTGTTGTATGCAAATTCAATCAAAGGAAGGTGGTCATCCCAACTACCCCTTAACTCGAATACACATGCCCTAAGCATATGCTCAAGGGTTTGAATTATCCTCTCCATTTAGCCATTCGTTTGGGGGTGAAAGGTCATACTAAGGTGAACTTTGGTAGCAAGACCCCTTTGAAAAGACCTCCAAAAGTGTGAAGTGAATTGTACACCATATTCGATATGATGGATAAAGGAATCCTATGCAGCCTCATTAACTGATGGATGTACAACCTTGCATACTTTTCAACCCTATATGTAGTCTTAACTAGTAAAAAGTGAATAGATTTTGTCATCCTATCAACCACCACCAAAATGGAATAAAAATCTTTTCTAGTCTTGGGCAACCCGACCCTAAAATCCAGATTAATCACCTCCCACTTCCAAGTGGGAATCTCTATGTCTTTGGTTAGGCCACCCGGCCTTTGATGTTCGACTTTGACTTGTTGACAACTATGACAACCGAAAACAAATTTAGCAATGTCCCTCTTCTTGCCTCACCACCAATACACATCCCTCAAGACTCTATACATTTTCGTGGAATCGGTATGAGTGGAATCAGAAGAATTATGGGCCTCATCAAAGATCTTCTCCCTCACACCATCAACACAAGCCACACACAACCTACCTTGGTAGCTAAGGACACTATCTCCCCCTTGGGAGAAAATCTCTACTTTTCCCTCTTTCACTATGGCCTTCAATTCAAGAAAGGAAGAGCCAAGATCTTGTTTTGCTATCACCTCATCAACCAAGGAAGACTTAGACCCATCAATAACCACAACACTATCATCACCTACCTCTTCTAACCTAAACCTAAATCTAACCAATATATGCACCTCCCTAGCTATCTCCCTATCATGACCCTCCACATGAGCTAGCTATGCATGGACACCTAACTCAAAGCATCCGCTACCACATTTTTGTGGCCTAGATGATAATGCATACCGATGTCATAATCTTTGAGAAGTTCTAGCCACCTTCTTTGTCTCAAATTGTGATGATAACAAACTCTCAAGAACATTCGATAGTGTTAATATAGGAGCGGACATAAGCCTATCCTTCAATGTTTGAAAGCTCCTCTCACATTCATTGGTCCACTCAAACTTAACCTTCTTTTGAGTCAATTTGGTCATAGGGGAAGCAATGGAGGAGAACCCATTCACAAATCTTCTATAGTAACCCGCAAGACCCAAGAAGCTCCTAATATTCGATGGGCTCAATGGTCTAGGCTAATTCCTAATAACATTGGTCTTCTTAGGATCCACTTTTATACCATCTCCCGACACCACATGACCCAAGAATGCAACCTCCTTCAACCAAAAATTCACAAATATCATATTTAGCATACAATCTCGCCTCCCTCAACCATTACAACACAACCCTCAAATGACCCATATGCCCCTCCTTACTATGTTAGTAGATCAAAATATTATCAATGAGGACCACAACAAAGGAATAAAGTTGAAGACCCTATTCATTAGGTCCATGAAGATGGTCGGTGCATTAGTCAACCAAAATGACATCACAACAAACTCATAATGCCCATATCTAGTCTAGAAGGCCATCTTAAGAATATTATTCTCCCTCACTCTCACTTGATGGTACCCAGACCGAGATAAATCTTACAGAGGAATATAGCCCCTTGCAATTGGTCAAACAAGTCATTGATTCTTAGAAGAGGATCTCTATTCTTTATAGTGACCCTATTGAGTTGCCGGTAACCAATGCACATTCTAAGTGACCTATCCTTCTTTTTCACAAACAACACCAGAGCACCCAAAGGTGATTGACAAGGTCTAATAAATAACTTTTCCAATAAATCTTTCAATAGCTCTTTTAACTCCTTCAACTCCGCCGTGGCCATATAGTAAGGGGGAATGGAGATAGGTTGAGTGTTCGGAAGGAGATCTATGCAAAAATATATCTCCCTCTGAGGAGGAACACTGGGAAAGTCATTTAGGAAGACATTATGAAACTCATTTACAATGGGGACCGACTTAATTGAAGGGACTTTGGATTCTACATCTTTAACCCTTATAAGATGATACAAACACCCCCTAGAAATTAACTTATGGGATTTAATGCATGAAATAAGTCTACCCTTGACCACCATATCTTGACTTTCTAACTCAAGGACGGATCCACTAAGAAATTGAAACTTGACCGCATGGGTTCTACAATCAATAGACGCATAGTAGACATTGAACCAATCCATCCCAAGTATGATATCCAAATCTACCATGTCTATTTCAACCAGATCACAAGGCAAGAACTCATGCACATTGCAAATAGGACAACTCCTATAAACTTTCCTAGCAACAGTAGAGGCACCACTAGGAGTAGATACTTCATATGACTCATGTAACAACTTGGGAACAACATGAAACTTTTTAGCAACAAGAGGGGTATTAAAGGAGAGAGTGGCACCCGGATCAATCAAAGCATACATATCAAAGTCAAAGATTTTCAACATATCAGTAACAACATCGAGGACCTCACTAATCCTTTGCCTCCCATTCAATTGTACCTTGGGGCACCTTCGTGAGAACCACCTCTCCCCAATGGCATTAGTACCCTGGACCTTGCCATAACATTTTTGACAATCTACCTTCTTATGACCAAGCTTCCCAAATCCACAGCAAGCATTAGAACCCTTCAAAGATGGGTCATTATAACCCTTTCCACGTCTAGGACACACATTAATAGGAGTCATCCCAGTAACACATTGAGGCCTAGGGAAGTCATTGGCAAGCCCCCTATTAGTAGCATAAGGAGGCCCTTGGCCATGATAAAATTTAGCACCCTTTTGGAATTTACCCTCAGATCGGGCCCTCTTGGCCTCATGCGTGCTTCTCTTGCTCAATTTCTCCTCACCCACTAGTTCGGCATAGGCCATCAACTGAGACAATTCCATGTCACTAATTTCCTTGGCAGACCAACATTCTTCACTTACCAAGTTAGAGACCCCCATCAAGAATTTATTCATCCTAGATCTAGGATCGGCCACCAAATGAGGAACATACTTCAAAAGTTGATTAAACTTGGGGACATACTCCCTTACACTCATAGCACCTTGTTTTATATTTATACACTCTACCAACCTTGCCTCTCTAAGCTCAAGAGGGAAAAACCAATTAAGGAAGGCCAATTTGAACTTCTCCCAAAGAACTACATTACCAACCCCCTTCTCATCATTCCATTGCTCATACTAAATTTAGGCTAACCCTTTGAGTTGGTATGCCGCCAACTCCGCCTTTTCATTAGACGCGACACCTATGATATTCAAGATTTTGTAGACCTCATCAATGAACTCTTATGGATCTTTATCCACCTTTGACCCATGGAAAACTGAAGGATTCATCCTCATGAAGTCACTTACCCTAGCTTTCAGGGTAGTAGCATGAGGGGCTTGGGCCCCTTGTTGGACTAGGTTGGCCACCACTTGGGCAAGCATAGTAAGGGCATCACGGAGCTCACCATTGGTAGGTTGCTCTTTAGGAGTTTGGGCATGTCTTCCTCTAGTATTTAACATAATTTAGCATAGCAAAGAACAATCATTAGGGGCGAAAAACTTACTACAACTCTACAGCACAACTTAGAATATGAATAAGAGAAGCATTTCCTAAAATATCTCATTGCCCCCTATTCATAGTAATGGTGCACTTCACCACTATAAATAGGACTCTAATCGACATTGCATGGTGGACTCTGAGGATCTATTAACCTAGTGCTCTGATACTAAGTTTGTCATGACCCAAGCCTAGGGCCTAGATATGACATGATGCAAGGGGAACCCGAAGGCACCCTAAGCAAGCCTCATAAAGCATTATTACACATCATTGGTCGCAAAAGCAATAAATTAATCATTCAATATTAAAGAATGGGGAAAACAGGGCTAAGGGAAAAGTTTGTACAATGTCATGGTCAAAATATTAGAGTTAAACTTATATCATAGATACTTAGCATGTTCAACAAACACCTCTACTACATAGATCAGAGCAAGGGCCAAGACAAAGTAACTGTGCTCACCCTAATAGTTAAATAGAACATAAAAAGAGAGTCTCAATACATATTAAGAGAGCATATACTAGGTCCTTGAAGTAGAGGACTCACAAACTAGCTTGAATAGCACCGAACTAGCCACGTGGAGGAGGATGATCAACTTGGCCACCGGTTCCTACATGATGACATCGTGTAGGCATAGAGTATGCTTTAGTACATTTGAATGTACTAAGTATGCAGGATGTAATGCAACAATAAGTAGGCATCATTATCAAAATGCATAATGTTAAGCAATAGACATAATATAACAATATGATATGTATGTTCAATGCTTAAGTAAAACGTGCTTAAGTAATTCATGCTCATATTGGATATCATATGTGAAGAAGACACCAAACTAGTTGTTCAAGGTGTAAACCCCTTAGAGGTTGTGTGGTATAAACCCCTTAAGTAAAACATGCTTAAGTAATTCATGCTCATATTAGATATCATATGTGAAGAAGACACGAAACTAGTTGTTCAAGGTATAAAACCCTTGGAGGTTGTGTGGTATAAACCCCTCACATGGTTGATGGCAATCACACATAATCAACATGGTGATGAAGAATAAACCCCTAGCATGGTTTATGAGTATAAACCCCCAACATGGTTAACCGGGATCTTGTCCCCCCGGATCGGGTATGGTCTAATGCATAATCTTATTTCATCATCATAATATCTTTCATATCATATCTCATGCTTTGGACCTTCATTTCCTCAAGAAACCCTAGCCAGACATTTCATCAAATACCTTGAGGGTGCGTAATGGGGCTAAAAGACCATGCAATTTAAAGATGAAATAATGCAAGAAAATCTATTGCAAAACCATCAACAAACACCTTGCAACACCTCCAAGACATTCACATCAAAATCCCTCATCACATCCAACATTAGATCCAAGATTTAGAGCTCAAAACATAGCAAAATAGTCACAATTTTACATAGCTTTAACATAGAGTACAGTGAATTTCATAATAATCAAGACCCATTTGTAAACCAACTTTAAATCATGTAATTTATATAAGAGGAGACTTGGGTATCATGGGTTAAAGGAACCCATGAAGGAAATCCACATACCTTAGCTTGGAGGTGAACTTGGGAAAGATTGGAGATGGAGACTTGAAGCTTGAAAAAGTACCTTGAATGAGAACGTTAGCTTGGGATAAGGTTTGAGGACTTGAGTTTGAGGAGAGATAATGTGAATAAGTGTTTGAATGAGTATTGAGAAATGTTTAGGGTAGTATGAGGGTGAAATTTGACTAAGTATAGATAAAAATACATTTGGAAAACTTGGGCCCAACATTTAGAATATTTTGGACCGCACAGGAAAAATATTACCAAGCAAAATACATCTTTTCATATCACGGGGAGGATGCGGAGAAGGAATTATACTAAAGCGTGCCCTCAGCGGGTCGCAGAGGGAATGCGTAAACCTCTCTGGGATTAGCCACTTAAAAATTTATAATTGCTAATCTTTTGCTCTTAAATCGGGGTTAGACACTTTTTTACCTAATTTTGACCCCCTAATCACAAATGTGAAACCAAATTTTCAAAATAATGAACGAATTTTAGATATACTAAAACTAAAATGTTGGGCATTCCGAGGCATGTTTTTTGGCACTTGTTGTGGTCGTTATATCTTGCCAACATGATATCACCATGTTGGAACCGGAGCACAAATTGATCAACCTCCTCTTCTATGTGGCTAGTTCGGTACTACTCAAGCTAGTTGGTGAGTCTACCACTTTGGGGACCTTAGTCTATATTTCTCTTATTATGTATTGAGACACTCTTATTTATTTTTTATTTTTACTATGAGGATGTGCTCGATTGCTTTATCTTGGCCCCTGCTCTTATCTATCTATAGAGGTCTTAGTTGGACATGTTATGTATCTATGATATGAGCTTTGACTCTTTATCTCTTGATTGTGATGTTATGCAAGCTTTCCCCTTAGTCCTTTTGCCCCCATTCTTACTCTTTTATGTCTTTTAAATGCTTTTGCGACTAATGATATGTAATGACAAATTAAGAGGCTAGTTTGGGATTCCTGCGGGTTCTCCATTCGTCGTGTCATGTCTAGGCCCTAGGCTTGGATCATGACAAACTTGATATCAGAGCACTAGATTGAAAAATCCTCAGAGTCCATCACACCGCGTCGATTAGAGTCCTATTTCATGATTGTAAAGCGCGCCATGACTATGAATAAGAGGCTATGAAATGTTTTAGGAAATATTTCCGTTCTTCAAGTTCTAAGTCATGCTATAGAGTTGTAGTGTGTTTCCCCCCTGACGATTGTTCTTTGCTATGCTAGATCATACCTAACACTCAAGGAAGAAGAGCCCAAACTCCCAAGGAGCAACCTAATGGTGAGCTCCGGGATGGTCTCACTATGCTTGCCCAAGTTATGGCCAACCAATGGGCCCAAGCCCCTCATGTTGCTACCTCAGATACTAAGGTAAGGAACTTCATGAGGATGAATCCTCTAGTAGATGAATATCCACAAGAGTTCATTGATGAGGTATACAAGATTTTGACTATCATGGGTGTTGGCCCGAATGATAAGGCTAAGTTGGCGGCGTACAAACTCAAAGGGGTGGTCCAAATCTGGTATGATCAAAAGAAGGGGGAGATGAGAAATTATGATGTAGTGCTTTAGGAGGAATTCAAATTGGCTTTCCATAATCAATTTTTCCCTCTTGAGCTTAGGGAATCTAAGTTTGTAGAGTTTATGAATTTGAAGCAAGGGTCAATGAGTGTGAGGGAGTATGCCCTAAAGTTCAATCAACTTTCAAAGTATGCTCCTCATTTGGTGGCAGATCCTAGATCTAGGATGAATAAATTTGTGGTGGGGGTCTCTAACTTGGTGAGTGAAAAATACTATCCGCTATGCTAATTAGTGACATGGACTTGTCTCAGTTGATGACTTATGCCGAGAAAATGGAGAAGGAGAAATTAAGGACAAGAAGGAGTCATAAGGCCAAGGGGACCCATTTTGAGGGTAAGTTTCAAAGGGGTGGTCGATCCTACCATGGCCAAAGGTCTTCTCATGCTTCCAAGGTGGGCTTTGCTAATGATTTCCCAAGGTCTCAAGGTGCTGGTGGTGTGGCTTCTATTATTGGGTGTCGAAAGTGTAGTAAGGGTCATAGTGACTTATGATTGAAGGATATTAATGCTTGTTTTATTTATGGGGCGATGGGTCACAAAAAGTTTGAATGCCCTTAGTATCATAACAAGTGTAAGGAGGTGCGTCCATAAGGTGCTAATGCGGTTCCTTTGGGTAGAGGTGGCCGACAAGAGGATGCCAAAATGTACAATCGATTTTATGCTTTGCATAGGAGGCAAGGGGTTGATGAGATGCCCTATGTTGTTACCAGTTTGTTGAAAATCATTCATTTTAATGTGTATGCATTGATTGATTCGTGTTCAAGTCTTTTTATTTTTACCCCTTTTATTACAAAAAAGTTCCATGTTGAGCCCAACTTGTTGCACGAGTCATATAAGGTGTCTACTCCTATTGGTGTATCTATTGTTTCTAGGAAAGTCTATAAAAGTTATCCTATTTGAAACTTGTATAAAATCTTGCCTTTTGATCTGGTTGAGTTAGATACGGTTGATTTTGATGTCATTCTTAGGATGGATTAACTGTATGCATACTATGGTTCTATTGATTATAGAACCCGTAGGGTCAAGTTTCAATTCCCAAATGAACCAGTCCTTAAGTGGGAGAGTCGAGGGTAGGTTCATCTGTTGCATTAAAGCCAATAAGTTGATCTCTAAGGGGTGTCATTACCATCTTGTGAGGGTTAGGGATGTGGAGTCCAAAGTCCCTTCTATGGAGTCAGTTTCGGTTGTAAATGAGTTTCTTGATGTCTTTCCAAATGACCTTCCTGGTATTCCTCCCAAAAGGAAAATAGATTTTGGTATAGACCTCCTCTCCGATACTCAGCCTATCTCCATTGCCCCATACCATATGGCCCCGACAGAGTTGAAGGAACAATTAAAAGATTTGTTGGAGTAGGGATTTATTAGGCCTAGCCAATCACCTTGTGGTGCACTAGTGTTTTTTTAATAAGAAGGATGAGTCACTTAGAATGTCCATTGACTACTGGCAACTCAATAGGGTAACTATAAAGAATAGATATCCTCTTCCAAGCATTGATGATTTGTTTGACCAATTGCAAGAGGATAGCTTTTTCTCTAAGACTGATTTTCGGTCTGTGTATCATCAAGTGAGGGTGAGGGGGTGTGATATTCCCAAGATGGCTTTTCGGACTAGACATAGGCATTATGAGTTTTTGGTGATGTCTTTTGGGATGACCAATGCATCGGCCATCTTCATGGACCTAATGAATAGGGTCTTGAAGCCCTAACTTGATTCCTTTGTTGTGGTCTTCATTGATGATATTTTGATCTATTCACATAGTAGGGAGGGGCATATGGGTAATTTGAGGGTTATGTTACAAAGATTGAGGGAGGAAAAATTGCATGCTAAATATGAAAAGTGTGAATTTTGGATGAAAGAGGTTGCTTTTCTAGGTTATGTGGTGTCGGGGGATGGTATTAAGGTTGATCCTAAGAAGACCGATGTGATTAGAAGTTGGCCTAGACCATTCACCCTGTCGAATATTAGGAGCTTCTGGGCCTAGCGGGTTACTATAGAAGGTTTGTGAATGGATCTATTGCTTCCCCTATGACAAAATTAACTCAAAAGAAGGTTAAGTTTGTGTGGACCGACGAATGTGAGGGAAGCTTCCAAACATTGAAAGATAAGTTTGTGTTCACTCCTATATTGTCTCCACCAGATGGGCTTACGGGATTTGTTGTATATTATGATGCTTCTAGAGTTGGGTTGGGTTGTGTGCTAAAAACTTAACGTAAGGCAAAGAAGGTGTCTAGAACTTCTTAAAGAATATGATATGAGTGTGCATTACCATCCCGATATGGTAAATGTTATGGCGGATGCTTTGAGTAGGATTTCTATGGATAGCCTAGCTCATGTTGATGGTGGTGATAAGGAGATGGCTGGGGAGGTGCATCGATTGGCTAGATTTGGGTTTAGGTTGGAAGAAGTGGGTAATGGTGTTGTTGTTGTTGATGGTTCCAAATCTTCCTTCGTTGATGAAGATATAGCAAAACAAGATCTTGAATCCTCCTTAATTGAAGTGAAGGCCTTGGTGAAAGAGGGCCAAGTGGAGGTTTTCTCCCAAGGGAGAGATGGTGCCCTTAGATACCAAGATAGGTTATGTATGCCTTGTGTTGATCATTTAAGGGAGAAAATGCTTGATGAGGCCCATAATTCTTCTTACTCTATCCACCCTGGTTCCACCAAAATGTATAGAGACTTGAGATATGTGTATTGGTGGGGAGGCATGGAGAGGGACATTACAAAATTTGTTTTAGGTTGGCATAGTTGTCAACAAGTCAAAGCCGAACATCAAAGGCTGGGTGGCCTAACCAAGGACATAGAGATTCCTACTTGGAAGTAGGAGGTGATTAATATGGATTTTGTTGTTGGGTTGCCTAAGACTAGAAAATTAGGGCTTGTGTCTTGGAGCTTAAGGGTAGTTGGGATGATCATTTTCTATTGATTGAGTTCGCCTGAATAATAGTTATCATTCTAGCATCAGTATTGCTCCTTTTGAGGCTTTTTATGGGAGACATTGTAGATCACCGGTTGGTTATTTTGAGGTTGGTGAGGTAGCTTTTTTGGGACCAGATCTGGTTATGGATGCTTTTGACAAGGTTAGAATGATTAGAGAAAGGTTGAAGACATCCCAAAGTCGCCAAAAGTCCTATGCTGATGTGACAAGAAGGGATCTTGAATTCTAATCTAGTGATTGGGTTTATTTGAATGTGTCACCCATGAAGGGTGTGATTCGTTTTGGGAAGAAGGGAAAGTTGAGCCCAAGATATGTGGGTCCTTATAGGGTGATGAAGAGAATTTGCAAGGTAGCCTATGAGTTTTAATTGCCTAGAGAGATGCATTTGGTTCATCTGGTCTTCCATGTATCCATGTTGAGGAAATGTGTGGGAGATCCTAATTCAATTATGCCTATTGATGTTGTGGGTGTTATTGAAGAAATTGACTGATGCGAAGGTTCTGGTTCAGATCTTTGATAGGCAAGTGAAGATGTTGAGGAACAAAGAAGTGGCTTCCGTTAAGGTCTTTTGGCAGAATCAACAAGTTGAGACTGCTACTTGGGAGGCCGAAGAGGACATGCAAAAGTGATATCCCTATCTTTTCCACTCCACTCAAGGCTAAGGTAGTGACCTAAGTCTTTTATATTATCTTAAGTCTTAAGTTCAGCCCCATGTCGTTGCATATGTTCATGTTTAAATTGACAAGCTCATGATGATTTTACATTTATGATGAGATTTTTCTGAAATGATGTTTGAGTGCATTGTTGCATCTTTATGTGGGCTGATGTTGTCATGTTCATGTCTATCTTATACATTCTTTGACATTCGGTGATGAATGTTCCCAAGGGGTAGATATTGAAACGATCCCAAAAAGTGTCCGAAAGTGCTTGGATTTTAAATTCCATATATCTCAAAATTCATGAGCGATATGAAAAATCCGACTTCATATTCTTATGCAGCAGGTAAAAATTAGGGGAAAAAGGGTCTAACCCCAATTTAAGAGCGAAAGATTAACAATTATGGAATTTCATGAATGCGATTTCCAGTGAGACAGGCGCGCCGCTTTCGCGACCCACCATAGTGTATTATTGAGTCTATTTTTTTTAAGTTGGTCCAAGACTTGTAAGTCTTGGACCTAAGTGTTCGAAAATATGTTTTTACCCATACTTAGCCATATTTCATCATCATATCATCCTAAAAATTCCCCAATACTCACTTAAACACTTAGCCATATTTTTCACTCCTAAATTCAAGTCTCAAAACCTCTTCTGGAACTAAGGATTTCCTTCAAGTTTCAAGTCTCCATTTTAAATCTTCATTAAGAATTTCTCCAAAGCTAAGGTATGTAGGTTTCAACCATTGGGTTTTTGATGTTCACGCTCCAATAAGAAAGTGATCGTTGTTGGCAATTAACCTAACCAAGGTTAGGATAGAATCCACAGGGAATACAGGGCTTGATTATAATATTTCACCACTAATCATTTCTAGCATTTATGACTACTATTTTTAAATGGGCGGGGAAGAGGGGGCAGAGGGGGGCTTGTGATTCAAAAAACAAAATAAAATAAACACTAACTAAAATGCAAGAAAATACTCAATTTTGGGGACAACTTGGGAATTATATTCCCCATGGTTTGTCGACTTAATTACCGTAGATAACATAACTACAATTGGTGATTTGCATGCAGGATGGTAACTTAGGTTATATAGGGCTGAAGATTATGCAATTTTGTACATCCAGGACTTGGTAGGGTTACATGGAGTTCCTTTGTCCATCATATCTTAGGTTCTTCCAGCCCTATTGTGAAGTTGAATGTTGAATTTAACCATGGCACTTGGTCGGCAACCATGGCGTGCCAACTAACCATTACCTATTGTCCCAATCAACCTACCCTTGGTCAGACTCAGTTGATTAGACGAGAACACATCAATCAAATTCTGTCATCTACTTCTCTTTTCCTATTTGTCACTAGTCATGGCTAAGATAATACATAGTTAATGTCGAAGGGAAAAAGATAATACCTACAAAACCCCAATCGTAGAAATGCAAGAAACCTAAGTCATCTCAAAGTTAACTGCCCGTGGTTCCTACAATCCCAAGTTGTGGCCGCTTAGCTACTCATGGCTAAGGAAAAACACACAAGAATGCAAATAATAGACATAGTTGAGAGCTTTACCAATACCAATGAAGAAAATAGGCACCACAAATTGCAAAGCCACCAGCTTGATTGATCAACAATTAGTACAAGGCAAAGTTTAATGGGTTTTCCAAGAGAGAACAATAAACTACTCTAAAAACCTATGAAGACTTTCAAAATGTATTTCTCAATTATCTGCTAGTCAAACTCTTTCTAAAAACCTAACTTAAACTATATATAGTATTTACAAAACAACCCTAGAATTTACACAGAAAAGACAGCTGGCAGTTGATAAGTTATGAAGGTATGACTCATAGGATATCCTATGAGTCATAGCCGGGGTCTCGTATCAAGTTCTTGGCATCTTGGACTAAACTGGTATGACCTATAGGTAGGAGCCATTGCTTGAGCTATGACTCGTATGATGGTCTCCCAGTCTTGGTCTTCAATTTTTGGTCCAACATCTTAGCGTTCTGATTCTTACTACGAGTCCACCTATAAGAGTCGTAGTTTGACTTACGAATCGTATGATAGCCTTGTAGGGGTGACCTCCACTTAGCAAATTTTAGAATTTTGGTCTCTGATTCTTGCTATGATATTACCTTACCACTTGTAGGGTGAGCTACGACTCATAAGTGAGCTCGTAAGCCCTATGCTTCCGCAAAATCTGCAACTTTTCTTCAAAATCATGCCAACCTAACTTTCTAGCAAAATTAACACAAAAACACATCAAAACACTAAAAAGACGCTTTAAGAACTTAGAAAATCCCTTGTTTCAAGCACCAAATGTGCTATAATTTGATAGCACATCAACACCCTCAACTTAGAATTCTTGCTTGTCCTCAAGCGATGACTCAATCTACATAGAAAAAGAGAAATACATAGCAGCTATACTAATGGCATATATATCAGCTCCTCTGATCTAGGCACCCAACCTTTATTTTCAAAACAAGGTTGCAAAGTTATTAAGTAAACAAGAGCATAATGATAGACCTGGCAATGCAACTATCACAAGCTAAGGAGCATCAACTATCTACAATTGCTGGTATAGCCATATGCTACTCAAGTAGTGCAAATGCCCTCAATGGAAAGAAATCCCTCACACTCACTCAAAAGCATTTGGAATTCATGGATTGAGGAAGCATTCTCACTCTCATAATTGAAATTCAATGCATACTGACTAACACCATAGGCTTGCCTCTATACTCAACTTCTAGTTTGGTGATAAAGTGGAGTTGAATCACTTAAGGGCTTATAGGCTTGTAACATAGGTTCAGGGTGCTTTGGTATGGTAATTTTTGGGCAAATAGTGACTAAAAGCTATCCTTGAACCACATTTACCAACACTTTTTACTTTCATAATCCAACCCATTTAAATTAATCCACCCTTATTCTCTTGTTTTGAACTTTTCTCGGGTGCTTTCTTTCTATTTTTCAGTTGTGCCTTGATTTCAAACTCATTTTTGCTACTTTTTCTCAATTTAAGGCACTTTTCTTCTTTTTCTTCACTCGGTTCATGTTTTTTTCATTTCTTTCTTGATTTCCCAACTAACTACCTTGTTATTACTACTTTACGATAATAAGGGCAACCCTCAACTTAGGCTTTTAGCCTCCGATCAAGTACACAATATCTATGCCTCAAACTAGGGCCATCATCTGCAGCCACCCTCAACTTAGGCCTTTGGCCTCAATCAAGGCTCATATGTTCAAGGATAGACCAGGGCCAATATCAAGGCATTTCATAAAACAAGTTTAGGCTAGCAAGGTATCAAGAAAGAATGAGTACATAATAAGCTCAAAAGTTTGGTCATTAAAAACACATCTAAAAATTATGTATATGCCATTAGATGACACTACTATGAATTTACCAATTATCTAAACTACCTAAACATGCTGGTTCGATAAAAAGTAAACTTCCACAAGGAAAAAGAAGCACGACAAGAAAACTTTAGGATAAAAAATATGGGAAGATATGGACTTGAGGATACTCAAACTTCACCTTAATCCATAACTTCGACCACTCCACCAAAATGTGATACTTTTTCCTCAAAGTAAAAACACAAACTTAAGACGACAAAATGAAAACATAATCTAGATATATACACATTAAAATTGTAATATTATCAAAACTATTATCCAAAACCAAACATAAAAATGTTCTCTAACAAGAATATCCACAAACCAACATAAAAAAATATTGTCTAGCACAAGGATAAAATATCCATAAAGTAAAGTAAGAGTTGGGGTCAAAAAGGGTCAAACATCATGGTGCATCAACCACCAGTCTCTAACTAGTCTATGGGATCCTAGGGCTGCATCTCCTCTATAGCTGTACTGGAAGTACCCTCTCCGGGTAGGGTGTACTATGCTCGCTCTCTCTAAATAGCTGCCAATAAAAGTGACTCTTGCACCATCTCCTCAGGTATGGCCTCCTCCTTCTGTCTAAGCTTCTTTGGAGTTGGGTTTCGGTCATTACTCTAATTAACGGGTCTCTTCCCATAGGTTTTCGAATGGTCAGTAAGCCAATCAAATGCCTCATCATCTATCGGTGCTACCTCTTGGGCTGTAACATGGGCTGTCAACATCTGTAACAAGTCAGCCTTGAACTTGGCAAACTCCTCAATAACTGCACTCGTGTTGGATGTCCTAGCTCCCTTAAACCTCCTGCGGACTCTAGTCTTAAATACACTGACCCGGGCATCCACCGCTCGGAGTTTCTCATCAACTAAATCTTTGGTAAATTCCCTTAATTGCTCCTCAGAGTCCCGAACAGTCTAATTAAACAATGGACGGACCCATGTTGACAACTCCCATAGCCTGCCCTCTGCTATAGCCACTCTGCACAATAAAGGCTAAAATGCAATAGTAGAGAAAAAAGGGTCAACCTATAAGGAAGATGATGCTGGTGCTTGAGTTTTGGAGGATGGTGTAGATGCATTCTCAATTGCTGGCGTGGGCTCTACAGTAGCTGGAGTAGTGCCGGTATTAATTGGAGGTAAACTTGGAGGCCGAGGCTCTACTGGGAATGGATCTAGGATTAGAGGTGTGATAGGTCTCTGTAGGGCTATTGGGTTTTTGTCAGCATTAATTAGGCTTGGGTCCATCTTATGCAAAGCCTCTACATGAGGGTCCAAGTGGGGAGAAACCCTCATACCAGCTTCCTTGCATAATCTATGAATTAGAATAAGGAATGGGAATGCTTGATGAGTGCGGACTGCTAACTCGTGGATCTATTTTGCCAAAATGCGAGCCTAATCAAATTCATACCTGCCAAGGTACTTGCCAATAACATGACCCTCTCTAAAGTGATCATATTATCTGTTAATATGGGTTTGATGCGCATTCAGATGGGCCTTCAGGATATTCTTGGCATGATCTGTAACCCATATCAGCTCAACACATTCCTTGCAAATTTGGCCCACTATCCACCTCAATAACTCTATTTTCAGCCCGGCATCATTCGATTTAACTACTTTCCTCATATTGGCTATCCTATGATCATATTCCGTTATGGATTATGCCCTATAAGTAGGTCCAAATTACACCTTTCGAACCCTGGCATACCTTTAAACCCTTAGTCTTTCAACCTTGCCTTCTCATGAAATCTCCGCACCGGCCTTCCTTGACTCTTAAGTTCTAGTCCTTTTCATAGATCTCTTTCACTCCAGCAACACACCACCTTGTGTTTTGTGGATCAGTGAAGGTGATAGTGTAAGCAGAATCAACTGGTTGTGGAGGAACAACCTCTACAGGGTGAGTCTGAGACACTTCAAGAGAACTAGAATTAGAAGTGCAGTCATCATCATCTGACCCATCTTCATCACCTTCCTCTCCAGACTAGGAAGGGCTAATTATTACCATTGGAACCCTTGTTTGTCATCTGGTCATGGGCACATTGGTTTTAGGGTCAAGCTGCATATTCACCTCCTTGAGGAGTTGATTTTCATTAGATGTTTCATCCGTTGGTGTCCTAAGGGTTGTGCAATAACTTTTGTCCTCTTAGATACATTGTATCAGCAAAACCAATATAAACCAAAGCCTGTGTACCATGATGTCTTGTTCTAATAAGAAAACATATAAAATAATCAAACAACTATCAATGAAATGTCTTAAGTAAATAAAATTGAACAAGGTGCAGGTTTGCAGATACGAGGTAGAGATACAACTCGTAGGTTAACCTACGAGGCATATAGTAACCTTGTAACAACAAGTTAGCTAAGGGAAATGTATTTTGAAATTTAGTACGAGACATAGGTACGACTCATAATATGCACTACGAGTTGAAGACTGGGTTCGTATCTCATTTTTGAGACATTTCAAGGTTTTAAATCAATGTTATGAAACCATCGCTACGACTCATAACAAGTGCTACAAGTCATAGGTGAGTCTTGCCAGAAAAATGTTAAGGCATCTTAAGTGACTGTTGCCTACTACAAAGGTCCACTATGATTTGTAGAGTAACCTACGACTCATAGTAGGTCTTTATAGCAGAATGTAGAGAGCACCCAAGGTGCCTCCAACTTTTCCACAACAACTAACTTAACTAAAAGCAACAGAGTTCATACACAAACAAAAAATAGGTGATGTTGCAGCAACCTAAATACTCTCCATTATCAATCATCTCAAAACAGAGCATGAATCTTTCTCCATCAGGGTATAGCATTTTTAATAATAAAAACATTAACGCACATAAAAGGGAATATACATGAGTAAATTGATATAAGATAATTGTAACACGCTCAACACAACAAGGTCAATCCTACATAATTTCTGTAAGATAATGACCCAAAGAGTACACTGCAAAGCACATGGCCATACTATTAGATATCAAGGTCACCCAACAAAGATAAGATTCAAGATATGACCACCATTAGACATTCATTCAAACATCCATAAGACAAGACTATTTTAGAGATAGACCGAATTTGACCATGAGAACTTACCAGATGAATGTGTAAATATATGATGAGGAGAAGAAAAACTGGAAAAGTTGGTGCACAATTCACTTGCTGGGGAATTTTAGTGGGTGAAAGATGTAAAGATAAATGAAATAGTGAAAGGGAATAATGAGGGAGTTATAAATGTAAAGGGAATGCTTCATGAAGGGACATGAAGAGCCAAGAGACGTTAAATCTTTTAATATTGAAAATGGTTTGCCATTTGAAATTCTACAGATTTCTCTTATAAGACCCCAACTAAAACTTGTATGACTTCATATGACTTGTAGTCTTGATCTCATAGCAGACCCAACACTTAGGAAAATTTAGACTTCATACTTGAGCACTATGAACCCCACTTACAACTCATAAGGGACCTTACTAATCATAAGTTTGGATCATAGTATCTATGCCAGCTTCTGGTACTTACTGTTTTCCTCTATGAGGCATGAATACGAGTCATAACATTCACTACAACCCATAGGCCTGCTCATAGAAGCTGCACCCAAATAGAATTTTTCCATTCTTCAATTCTTAGTTTGTTCCTGCAACCTATTACCTAAAATACTCTAAAATGCCAATTGCTACAACTGGTTCAAAGTCTCATCACTCAGAATACAATATTAAATTACCCACTTATAATTAAAATATGATAATATGTCTTAAAATAAAACAACACATAAGAGATGCTTGGGTTGCCTCTTAGGAAGAGCATTGTTTAACATCGTGGCTTGACTATGCTATCACGGATAATTAGATTCTCCATGAGCTTCATCTCTGCTCCTTTTACTCTTTCTTTATTCATCTTGCACTAGATCTAGTTGATTAGCAAGATGCTCCATCCTATTACCAAGACTTTGCACTGATATAGTTTGTTTTTCCACTTTGTAATTATATTTGAGGACATCAAACTTTATCTTCCGGACAATGTCATCTTGTTCATTCACCTTGATCAGGACTTGCTCAAGTATATGCTCAATCCGGGTCAGTTCATTAGTGATACAAAGCTAGTGTGGTAACCTCATCCAATGTGCAATATTTTTGCTTTTGGGTTTACTTGAGGCTCTCGTAGATGTACTAGAAGATGGTTTTACTTGCTCTTGAAGGGGTTGGTAGACTTGGGAGACTGCAGATAACTTATCAATGCTCTCTGTGATCTCATTAAATGGTCATCTTATGAACTCCCAACAGATTCCTCCAAACAATGCGTCAGCCTGCCCTTGTTATTCAGAGGGTAATGCTCAGTAGAAGCTTGCCACCAACTCATCATTAGTCAGACCATGGTTTTGATCCGTTGCCAAGCACTACTTGTGTCTTTCCCAGACCACTACCAAAGGCTCTCCTGGCATTCTTTCAAAATTACAGATGTTGTTCTGTAGCTTTTACCTATTTGACTCTCTATATAAGTTGATAAGAAAGACTCCCTGTACTTCCCCTAAGTTAGAGAAAATATCGGGTGGGAGAATTGACCTCCATTCCATAGCTTCACTCCAGAGAGTAATGGGGAAAACCTGAAGAGCCATGGCCTCCCAAGCAGGATGTCTTGTCCCAAGGACCACTCTCAATGTTAGAGTGAAATTTTGTAGTGGATTTGAGGATCCTCAGACTCTTGCCTGTAAAATTGAGCAAGCTTCTACAATGTTTCCAATAAGTCCTTTGCAATGTAGAACTTTTGTTCAGTCATTCTGCTAGTCAACCTGCACCTAAAATCAACCAACAAAAACAAACAAAAAAAGTAAAATAGAAGACACTCTAGAAATCAACACTAGAACTAACTAATAGTGAAATCAAATCAAAACCTAGCAAGATTCCCCGAAAATAGTGCCAAAATTTCTAGTGATATTCACGCTCCAATAAGAAAGTGATCATTGTCACCAATTTACCTAACCAACGTTAGGATAGAATCCACAGGGAATACAGGGCCTGATTATAGGATTTTACCACTAATGATATCTAGCATTTATGATCTATCTCCAAATGGGTAGGAAGGGTGTTTGTGATTCAAAAAATAAAATAAAATAAACACTAACTACAACGCAAGGAAATACTCAATTTTGGGGACAACTTGAGAATTGTATATCCCATGGTTCGTGGACTTGATTACTATAGATAACATAACTACAATTGGTGATTTGCATGCAGGATGGTAACTTAGGTTCTTTCAGCTCTCTTGTGAAGTGGAAGGTCGAATTTCACCATGGCACTTTGTCAACAACCATGGCGTGCCTACTAACCATTACCTATTATCCCAGTCAACCTCCCCTTTGTCAGGCTCAGTTAATTAGATGAGAACACATCAATCAAATTTTCTAATCTACTTTACTTTTTCTATTTGTCACTACCTTGGTTGGGATCGTAATGGAAGGCAGGGTTTGTTGTTGGCCACCACTAAACGACAATAATAATAAAGGAAAATAGATAATACATGCAAAATCCCAATTGTATAAATACAAGAAACCTAAGTCATCTCAAGGTCAACTATCCATGGTTCCTACTACCCCAAGTTTTTGGTGCTTAGCTACTCATGGCTAAGGTAAAATACACAAGAATGCAAATAATAGACATATTTGAGAGCTTTACCAATACCAATGAGGAAAATTGGCACCATAAATAACCCACTAGCTTGATTGATCAGCAATGAGTACAAGGCAAAGGTTGTAATCCCCAAAATGGGTTTTTTAATAGAGAATAATAAACTATTCTAAAAAACTATGAAAAGATTGAAAATGTATTTCTCAATAGTCTACTGGTCGAACTCCTTGTAAAAACCTAACTTAAACTATATGTAGTAGTATAATCCATAGGTACGAGTCGTTGCTTTAGCTATGACTCATATTTTTCTATTTCGGCCAAAGGCATTGGGGTCATAAACCCTTGCCTATTTAAATGTGAAATCTCCCACACTTAGCCATTTTTCAACTATATCACTCAAAAACCCTTTCTTAAACCTCTCTAAGAATCTATCAAATCTCTCATTTAAATCTAAGGATTTCAACTTAATTTTTGGACTCAAGGATCCAACCAACACTTCAAGTTTCCTCCAAGATCATCTTAAGAAAACATAAAATATGAAGGTTGGAATCCATGGGTGAAAGGACCCAATGGATGAAACTTACATACCTTAAACTTGGGTTTTCTTGAGATGAGCTTGCAAAATTTCATGATTTCGAGTTATATTACCTATGGGTTTGTCTTAATTTTTAATTATGAGCTAAATTATGTTGGGGTTTTATCAAGTATCAATTGATTATGCATGAATATCTATTTTCAAGTTTATCTGATGAGTTGATCTATGTCTATTGAGATTATGCATGATTCATGCTCTGATAAACTATGAATTTTTCTGAAGTTTTGATGTGAAATTCATGATACCCAAGATGAGGTTTTACTATGATATTAGTGGGCTAATTTTAATGGTTTTGAAATTCAATGATCTTACTATTTCATGATCCATACACTTGAAATTGCATGATTTAGAGCATGTGTCCTTATGTGCCCACCAAGAGTTTGACAAAATATCATGACAAGAATTCTTAAGCTATTGATGGGCTATTGCTAGCTTTTACATTTCTAATGATTTCAAGATGATTATTGGCTTTCAAGCATGTATTAGATTCATGAAATATCTATGATTTTACAAGTTACAAGTTAAGCCCTATTTAAAGATTTTACCTCTTGTGAGCTATTCATGTTAAAGCAAGGGTTCATGTATGATTATTTAGTCTTATGTTCAAGTTAGGCTCAGAAATTGAGGCCAAGTATGTTTCAAGAGCTACTCATGTCATGTTTTCATATTTCTTACAAGTTATACAAGATATAATTAGTTCAATTATTCTATGGGAGTCGATTTAACATCGATTGAGGATTAAGATGGGGGCTCAACTCAAGGGGTCCTTATATAAAGTCTTTTCTCTAAACTGTGTGCCACCAAAAGATGATTTATCATACCCTTGCAATGGTAGTAGATCCATCTAGTGCACTTTATCTTGTTTAGCATGGTTGGTTTACCTTGGCAAGTAGACTACACCTAGCCAGGTGGTGTCATGCCCGTTCACCAAGCTAGGGGGTGTCATGCCCATCTACCTGATCGAAGGGGTGTCATGCCTTGGATTCCAAGTTGTAGCTACTTTGTCTATGTCAGTTAAGGTCTCCTCCTACATGCATGTATGGTATATGTTTTATGCAAGTTAAATATTTCACAAGCATGTTCACATCAATACTTAATTATGCATGATATATTGTGATTATTTCTATTATCTATATGTTATGAATTTTTATTATATTGGTGCATATCTTTGTTGCGTTGCATCCCACATACCTAGTACATTCAAATGTTCTAACATATATTTTATGCCTATATGATATCAACATGTAAGGATCAGAGTTCCATTTGATTATCCTCCTCCTCCATGTGGCTAGTTGGGTCATTTAAAGCAAGCTTTGGTTAGTCCTCAAATCTACTTATTTTATGCTATGCAGAGAGTCTTTCTTAATGTTGAATACTTATTACTATGAGGGTGGGCCCGGGGAGAGTCTTGGCCCCCTGCACTATTCTAAATGTAAAGGTGTTGTTGGATATTATGTACTCATGCTATCGGGCTTAACTTGTCTTATGTTTCTATATTTATGAAGGATTTACCTTAGTACCAATTCCTTTTTATATTCAAATTTAGTTTATGTTTATTTTACATCTGCAACCAAGGATATGTGTATGTTATGATCAAGAGCCTTGTTTGGCTTTTCTTCAGATCTCTCATTCGCTGTTTCATATTAGGCCCTAGGCTTGGGCCATGACAAACTTAGTATCAGAGCACTAAGTTTAGAAATCCAGCACACTGCATCGATTAGAGTCTTATTCATGGCTGTGAAGCATGCTAGAAATATAAATAGGAGGCTGTGAGGTATTTAAGAAAATGTTTTACTTCTTCATGATTTTTTTCATGCGGTAGAGTTAAGTCCTCTGAGGCTAATCACTGATTCCTTACCATTGCGCTTCAGAATATGTCTCAAGTCATTCAGAATGGTGGACAAGATGTTGACCATCTCTCATTTGAGGGTCAACTTTCCAACGGTGACATGTCAGATGTGGAGGTTCGTAATGCTCTATGGCTATTGGCCAAGGTTGTAACTACTTAACTTAATTAGTAAGTGAGTGCTCCCAAGACTTCAAGGGATAAGAGGAATGAGAGAGAGGTTAATAGAGCCTGAGTTGGTGGTGACTCATCATCTACTAGTCTACCGGGTCCCAAGTACATGAAGAAAAGGATCCCTTTTTCCAATTGTCAAGGTTATGGCAAAAAGCATCAAGAAAGGTGTTTGGTGGGCACCAAAGATTGTTTCAAGTGGTACAGTTTTGGGTATAAGATGAGGAATCACCCAGCAGCCTTAAGGGAAAGGAGAAGAATTGCTTAATTTAAAAGTAGGCTTCCATATGCTAAGCCTAGTGGTAATGGTGAAGTAACCTATCCTAGGTGCCCAAAGTGTAGGATGAATCATGGTGGCACATATTTGAGGAACACGGGTGCATGTTTTTTGTGTGGCAAGATGGGCCACAAGATTGTTGATTGTCCATAGCTCAAAGGAAAGGCGAGGGTGTTGGTATTCAAGCTTAGTCTTAGTGGGTCGTAGGCTCCTCCTCCATGCCACAAGTGTGGAAAGTACCAGCTAAGATATTTTTTAGCTGGTTTGAGTGCATGTTTCTAATATGGCGCATAGGATCATAAGCCAAGGTATTGTCAATGGGTTATTAGGGATTATGAGAATGACCATCGATGTTCCCAACCATACCCCTTTAGGGGTCACTAGGCATGGTGCTTCATAGGTATGTTGAAGATTTTGATTTTGATGTATTTGGATTGATAGACTCGGGTGCCACTCTTCCTCTCATTACTCCTTTTTGTTGCCTAAAAGCTTCATATGTGTCCCAAATTATTATGTGAACCTTATGAAGTGTCTACCCCCATTGGTGTGTCCATTGTTGCTCAAAAAGTTTTTAGAAATTATCTCATGTTCATATTGCATAAAGTTTTACCTTGTGATTTTGTTGAACTTGACATGGAAGATTTTGATATCATTCTTGGGATGGATTGGTTATGTGCATATTATGCCTTCATTGATTATAGAACCTATAGGTTGAAGTTCTAATTCCCTAACAAGCCATTCTAGAGTGGGAAAGTCTTAATGTCGTGGTCAAGGGTAGATTCATTTCTTATCTTAAAGCCCAAAAGTTGATTTCCAAGGGTTGCCTATCATCTTGTGAGGGTTAGGGATGTGGAGTCTAAACTCCTTCCTATTGAGTCAATTCCGGTAGTTAATGAGTTTCTTGAAGTTTTTCCCAATGAGCATCCTGATATTTCCCCTGAAAAGGGAAATAAGCTTTGGTATAGTCCTTCCCGATATTCTATATTTTTATTCCCCTTTATCATATGGCCCCAGTGGAATTGAAGAAGTTGATAAGATCAATTGAGGGATTTGTTAGAGAAGGATTTCATAAGGCCTAGTAAGTCACCTTAGGGTGAATCAATGTTATTTGTGAATAAAAATGATGGTTCTCTTAGAATATGCATTGATTACCAGCAACTTAATAAGGATACTATAAAGAACAAGTATCCCTTACTAAGAATTGATGATCTTTTTGATCAACTTCAAGGGGCTAGTCACGTTTCTAAGATTGATCTTCAGTCTAAATACATCTAAGTGAATGTGAGGGAGAGTGATATTCCCAAGATGACCTTTTCGGACTAGGTATGGGCACTTTGAATTTGTGGTTATGTCTATTGGGTTGACTAGTGCACCGGCTATATTTATGGATCTCATGAATAAGGTCTTTAAACCCTACCTTGACATGTTTGTGGTGTTCTTTATTGATGATATATTAATGTGAATCACTTGAGGGTGGTGTTTCAAATTTTGAGGGATGAGAGGTTGTATGCTAAATATGAAAAATATGAATTTTGGTTGAAAAAGATTGCATTTTTGGGGCATGTGGTGTCGGGTGATGGTACTAAGGTGGATCCTAAGAAGACAGAGGTGATAAGGAATTGGCCTATACCCTTGACTCCGTCGGATATTAGGAGTTTCATGGGTTGGCGGGTTATTACTGGAGGTTTGTAAATGGTTTTTCTTCTATTGACCCAAAGGAAAGCAAGTTTGTTTGGACCGATGAATAAGAAAAGAGTTTTTAATCCTTGAAACATAAGCTTGTCTCCGCTCCTATCTTGGCTCTGCTGGAAGCATTGAAAAGAATTATTGTTTATTGCGATGCTTCTTGGATTGGTTAGGGGTTAGGTTGAATTAAGTTGAAAATTATGGTGTAGTGGTTGTTGATGGTTCCAAATCTTCTTTTATTGAGGAAGTCAAGTCAAAACAAGACCTTGGTCCTTGAAATGACCCTAAAAAGTGCCCAAAAGTGTGCCTCGGAATGCCTGGAATTTTAAATTCCATATATCTCAAAATTCATGCGCAATATCAATAATTAGACTTCATATTCTTGTTCAGGGGGTCAAAATTAGGGGGCAGAGGGCCTAACCCTGATTTAAGAGTGAAAGATTAGCAATTATAATTTTTCAAAGGGCGAATTCCGAAGAGCTTTTTGTGTTGTCTTCGCGACGTGTAGCAGTACATTTTTGTGACTACTTTTTCCAACTCGGTCCAAGACTTTTAAGTCTTCGTCCTAAGTGTTCCTAAACGTATCTTTACCTATACTTAGCCATATTTCACCCTCATAGCATCCTAAATATTCCCCTATACTCACTTAAACACTTAGCGATATTTTGCACTCCTAATTTCTAGTCTCAAAACCCTCATCAAGAACTAATGATTTCGTTCAAGCTTCAAGCCTCCATTTTCAATCTTCACCAAGAGATTCTCCAAAGCTAAGATATGTAGAATTTAATCATTAGTTCCATCCACCTGTGGTGCCCTAATCTCCTTTTTACTCAATATGCATGATTTAAAGTTGATTTTTCAAATAGGTTTACTAGTATCAATATGTCAATGAACTATGTTAAAGCTATGTAAAATTATGAATATTTTGCTATGTTTTGAGCTATAAATCTTGGATTTATTGTAATATTTGATAAGGGGTGTGATGTATACTGCTTGAGGGTGTTGCAAGGTGTTGAATGATGGTTTTACAACGGATTTACTTGCATGATTTCATCTTTATATTTCATGGTTTTATACTACTATTTCACACTCGCCAAGTGAATGATAAAATGTGTGGTTATGGTTTCTTGAGGAATTGAAGGTTCAAAGCATTAGATATGATATGATTGATGTTATTATGATGAAAAGAGCTTATATATGATATATTCTATATAAAGTGTTGCATTAGACCATGTCTTGTCCAGTGGAGGGGGAGACTAAGAGCCTGGATAACCTTGTCAGGGGGTTAATACCTTGATAGCCAATCAAGGGGCTAGTGCCTAGATAATGGAAGTGGGGGTTTGTACTCATCAACAGAGGTAGGGTTTGTCCTCATCAACCGAGGTCGGGGTTTGTACTTATCAACCATGTGAGGGGTTTGTGTTTTCCCAGCAAGGTGATAAGGTGAGATTGTCATCAACCATATAAGGGGTTTGTACTACACCACCAGGGTGATCGGGTGAGATCATTATCAACCAACCAAGGGATTTGTACTTTAGAAATCTAGCTTGGTCTCTTCTACACATATAATATCCTATATGAGTATGAGTTACGTAAGCATTGATCATACATGCCATATTGTTATATTATACCTATTTGCTTATTGTTATGAATTTTGATTATGATGTCTATCTCTTGTTGCATTACATCTTACATACTCAGTATATTCAAACATACTAACGCATACTCTTGCCTACATGATATCACTATGTTGGAACTAGGGCCCAAGTTGATCATCCTCCTCCTCCACATGGCTAGTCGGTACTAATCAAGCTAGTTGGTGAGTCCTGCACTTTGGGTACCTTAGTCTATGTTCTCTTATTGTGTATTGAGACATTCTTCTTTATGTTTTATTTTGACTATGAGGGTGAGCTCGTTGCTTGGTCTTGGCCCCTACTCTTATCTATGTAATAGAGGTGTTTGTTGGACATGATATGTATCTATAATATGAGCTTTGACTTTTTATCTCTTGATTATGATACTATGCAAGCTTTTCCCTTAGTCCCTTTGCCCTATTCTTACACTTTTATTTCTTTTATATACTTCCTAGACCGACGATGTGTAATGATAAGGTAAGAGGCTTGTTAAGGGTTCCTTCGGGCTCCCCATTCGCTGTGTCACGTCTAGGCCCTAGGCTTGTATCATGACAAATTTGATATCAGAGCACTAGGCTGACAAATCCTCAGAGTCCAATACACTGCGTCGATTAGAGCCCTATTCTTGGTTGTGAAGTACCCCTTGACTATGAATAGGAGGCTATGAGATATTTTAGAAAATGTTTCCCTTCTTCAAGTTCTAAGTCGTTCTATAGAGAGTATGTTTTTCCCCTAACAATTGTTCGTTTCAATGCTAGATCATGCCATACACTAGAGGAAGAAGGGCCAAAACTCCCGAGAAGCAACCTACCAATGGTGAACTCTAGGATACTCTCAATATGCTCTCCCAAGTTGTGGCCAACCAAGTCAATCAAGGGGCCCAAGTCCCTCATGCTACTACCCCAAGAAGTAGGGTAAGAGACTTCATAAGGATGAATCCTGCGGCTTTCTATATGTCAAAAGTGGATGAAGATCCACAAAAGTTCATTGACGAGGTTTACAAAATTTTAAATATCATGGATGTTGGGCTGAATGAAAAGGTGGAGTTGGCGATGTGCCAACTCAAAATGGTAGCCTAAATATGGTATGATCAATGGAAGGGGGAGAAAGGAAATGGTTATGTGGTGCTTTGGGAGGAGTTCGAATTGGCTTTCCTTAATAGATTTTTCCCTCTTGAGCATAGGGAAGCTAGGTTGGTAGAGTTCATGAACTTTAAACAAGGTGCTATGAGTGTGAGGCAGTATGCTCTCAAGTTTAATCAACTTTCAAAGTATGTTCCTCATTTGGATACCCATCCTATATCTAGGATGAAGAAGTTTGTGATGGGGGCCTCTGACTTATTGAGTGAAGAATGTCAGTCTGCCTTGCTAATTAGTGACATGGACTTGTCTGGGTTGATGACATATGTCGAGCAAATGGAGGAGGAAAAGTTGAGTAAGAGAAGGTTCTATGAGGCCAAGAGGGCCCATTTTGAGGGTAAGTTCCAAAAGGGTGCTGGATTTCATCAAGGCCAAGGGTCTTCTCATGCTACTAATAGGGCGTTTGCCAATGATTTCCCTAGGCCTCAAGTTGTTGGTGGTGTGGCTCCTAATGATGGGTGTCTAAAATATGGAAGGGGTCATCTGGGACCATGTTTGAAAAATTCTATTGCATGCTTTGGTTGGGGGAAGCTTGGTCACAAAAGGGTGGATTGTCCGAGAAACTATGGCAAGGGCCGAGGTGCAAATGCAGTTCCACTAGGTAGAGGTGGTCCTCAAGGTGGTGCCCCAAGGCACAATAAGTTTTATGTTCTATACAAAGATTTAATGCAGCTCAAAACTTCTGAGGACATCAAAGCATTGTTAGCCCTATTGGTTAGAATTCCTGCTCCTTCGTGCTTAGAGGAGGGAGCCATTATTAAGAAGAAAGAGATAAAAATACAAGCGAGGTTTTGGTTCAGATTCATGATGTTCTATCAAACTACAATACATTTGATGCCTAAAATATGGAATTTTTTGTGTTCTCAATACGAATTTTTATAGATTTTATGTGTTTTTGTGTTTGTTTTTGTAGAAAATACAGGTTGGCTTAATTTTGGAAAACGTTGCAAATTTTTGTGATTTTTAGGACCTATAGACCCCACTATGAGTCATAGCCTAAGTTATGAGTCGTAAAGGCAGTCTTTTCTCAACTAACAGTGTTCAATAACAAAATCTGAAACTTTGAAGTTCAGCCATATGAGTTAAAGGTACAAGTCGTAGTCCTTTCTACGATTAGTAAAGGGTGGCCTTGTAGCAATCGGCGGTGTTGATCAAAATTGGACCAAGAAATGCAAGAGTGAGTACGAGAAGACACTATGAGTAATAGACCAAACTATAACTTGTAGACGTGTATCATAGATGTGAAGTCCAAAATGCCCCTAGCTAACCACGAAAGCCTGACTACGACTCATAGGACACCCTACAGTCGTAACTGCATGACATAGCAGACAATGATCAAATTTTCTAATTATTTTAAGGACCTTATTGTAAATACTATAAATAGTATATTTTAGGGTTTTAGTAGGAGCTTTCGTTCATTGTTGAAGATTGTGCACAAATTTTACAGAGGTTTTAGAGTAAAACTTTAGGGTTCATCATTGGAGAAAAATTGGGAGATTAGATTCACTTATGGATTAATTACATCATTCAAGCTTGTGATTCTAACTACAAAGTGGGTTTCATTGTTCTTAAATTTTCTTGGGTAAGAAATATACCACGTCATCTTTGTTCATTGTTAATTGTTTTGGCCAAACCATGAGTGGCTAAACCCAATAACTTGGGGTTGTGGGAACCATGAGTAGCTAACTTAGAAAACCTAGAATATTTGCACTTTTTGAGTTAGGTATCTACATGTATTATCTGTTTTCCTTCATTTTGAGTGTTGTTTAATGTTAGTAAACATTAAACACCATCTAGTGTCATGATCCCAATCCAAGTAGTAATTAATAGGAAAAGGAAATGTGTAACATAATTCAATTGATGTATTCTCGTCTAATTAACTAAACTCAGCCAAGGAGAGGTTGACTAGGACAATGGGTAATGGTTAGTTTGGCACACTATGGTAGCCGGCCAAGCGCCATAGTGAAATTAGACCTTTACTTTTGCCCATGGATTGGAAAAACTTAAGTTGTCATCCTGCAAGCAATGTCTGAATTGAGGTTGTGTTATCCAGGGTGTTTAAGATAGTGAATCATGGGAACACAATTTCCCAAGTTTCTCTACAATTTGATTGTTTCTCCTTTTTAGTAGTTTAGTTTAATTTTCTATCAATCATTGCAAAAACCCCTTCCTTGAGAATTGAATTATTTAATATTAGAATTGATTATTGGTGTGTCAAAGTGGCAAAGCCCCGTATTCTCTTGGGATTCGACCCTAACCTTGGTTATATTTTTTACTATTGATGATCACTTTAACCTCAAGTGAGAGGTACTATTTAAGCTTGATCAAAATTAACGGCGCTGTTGCCGGGGAATACAATGATGTTTTGATTTGATTTCACTAGTAGATAATTCAAGTGTTGGTTTTTTAATTCTCTTGTATTTTACTTTTGATTTGATAACCAAGACGGACACTTAGCTCCAATTAATCTTGAGATCCAAAATGTTACAAAGAGAATGGCTCAAGAAAACATGAATGTTATGGTTGATGTAGTCATGGACTGAAATGATGATGATGTTGGTAGAGAAGAAAATCCACCATAACAGAAAAATAGGTCGCACCATATGGATTTCAATGAGAATGTATATCAATGGAAACAATATCGGTTGAATGCTATTGCCATGGACGTCACAGGAGCTATAGTGTTGCCACTATAACCAGCTGACACTAAGTTCAAGGTGTTAAATGGATTACTCCAAAGACTTTAGAATCGTGGTTTGTTTATGGGGTTACCTACTGAGGATCCTCATAGCCATCTACACAATGTGGCTTTTGTGTGTAAGAATGTGATAGATACACCAAATTTTTCAATGTATGCTATCAGGTTACCTGTGTTCCCTTTATCTCTTACTGGTGATGCAGCAGTTTAGTTATCAGAACTTTCACAGAGTTCAATCACCAGTTAGGAAGAATTGCAAAGAGCCTTATTTGTGAGATACTTTCTAAGGTCTAAGAAGCTCAAACATAAGGATCAAATGTATAACTTTGAGCACTTTTCCGGTGATTCCATTAGCACAACGTGGGAGAGGTTTACCAAATGTTTAAGAATGGTTCCAGACTATAAGTTCTTGGATGATTCCTTAGTGGAGATTTTCTATTGGGCTCTTGATTAGAATAGTCAAGCGTGCGCTGATACCATCATGGAAAGCATGTTCTTTGATCAACCATTCACAAGAATAGCAAAGAGGATAGAGGAACTAATCAAGACCAACAAAGCATGGGGTAAAGGGAGAGAGCTTCTACAAAGAGCTCATGTACGGTGAGTATTAGTTCGGAGCAAGCTAAAATCAACAAGGAGATCATTCAATATCTTGCTCAACTCCGCACAAGTATGGACTTTGTGGTTAAGCAAAATCATGAGAGAGTTCATATAGTGGTCCACCAACCTCCTAGAGCACCTATGTATGAGGAACATTATTATGAGGAGGATGCTTGCTTTGCTAGAGATCAAGTAGTGGGTTTTCGGAACAACTCCCAAGGGTCCAACCCAAACTATTGGCATCAAGGTTTCAAAAATCAAAGTTGGAACTACAATCGAGATAGTGCATATAGAGAAAACATTGGTGGTTATTTTGATAGTATAGGGTGCCAAAAGCTGAGTGGGGTCAAAAAGATGGGCATAGGATTAGTCCTTATATGCCTCCTCATAATCATGATGCAGGTTCTAGCAATTCAAGAATTGAAAAGATGTTTGATAGGTTATTGAAGAAAGCAAAAAAACAAGATGAGACTTTGAAAGGAATAAAGTTCGATATTCAAGTATCAACCAAAAGATAGTCTCATTCGATGGCCATCAAGCAACTAGAACAATAATTTGGTCAAGTGTCCCTCCAATTGAATCAACGCCAAAAGGGTACTTTGCCAAAAAATATGGTTCAAAATCCTAAGAATGAGTGACATTGCATGGCATTTATGACCAAGAGTGGAAATAGAACCATTGACCCTCCAATGCGGGTGGTTATTGACAAGGTTCATGAAAAGAGTGTTGATGATAAAGTTGAGGTTGAGGAAGAAGGAAATACAGTGAGAGGTGATGTGGGGAAGGATCAAGAAAAGAACAAGATTATCCCAAGACCTCCTCCTCCTTTTCCCCAAAGTCTCAAGCAAAAGAAGGAGGATGGTAAGTTCAAACACTTCCTTTCCATGTTGAAACAATTGTCCATCAAAACATTCCCCTTATCGAAACATTGGTGAAAATGCCTAGTTTTGTGAATATTTTTAGTTAGTATGGCCCCCAAGAGTAAATGTGCAGCAATAAGGGATTTTAATACGAGACTTGTTAATAAGAATTCAGACAATGAACACTCTGGTAGGTCTAATGAGGTCCATAATGTCCGTGTTGACCCAGAGGCATAGGTGCCTCAAACTAGGGCAACCGCTGCATGAGCTAAACAGACCCAGGTTCAGGAAGTTAGTACCTCCAGTCTGACGAGGAGTGAAATTATGATAGGTCTGATCGAAGCATGCCACAGATGACTACCTCACATACGGAGTCTGATTCAGAGAAGGCACCCTAGGATAGAGGAGATGCCAGTCCTCAATTGCACCATCTATTTCTCCTACAGATCCTCAGGCTCATCGATGGGGTGTAGAGGGGATGAAGATGATATATGATAAGGGTTTAGGGACAAAGGTGCAGGGGAAACCTGTACGACCATTTTATGAGGAGCCCCAACTGATTGCCACATGATTGAGCCATGTCCTAGGACTAGAGGATGATATGAGACGACAAAGGCTCAGGTGGTTGACTGTTAAGCTTGGCTAGTACTCCCTGCTCATAGTGCAAGGGGAAGAAACCTCGCTTGCATCCTAGATTGCGAGAGGCATTGGTCAGAGGCCAACAGGTTGATATATCTAAGGAGACAATCCTCCGCGTACAGTTTGGTTCCACGTACCAAGCACCACATTCTATAGCTGAGTTTGACCAGTGATTGAACCAGCTTAAGATAGCTATGGTTGCCAAAAATACTGTATAGTGGATAGAGCTACTGAGATGGGTTGCCAGCGACATCGCCGAGCATGGTCCATAGCCTACATGAGTCACGACACATTCAGAGCCTATTGTGAAGGCTTTCTCTGATTTCCCACCAAGTTTTGGTGGGCCATTATATGATGTCACATCCGACCGACCTTGGCAGATAATGTTATTACATCGAAGAAAGTGGTTCTATTAGACAACATCCTAGTTGGCTACGACATTGATTAGGCATGATTCCTAGTAGAGCAAATACATGAGTCGATGCTTAAGAGGACCACGTCCATTTTATTCCCAGTGCTAATCTATTGACCCTATATAGAGTTAGGTGTTCAGATATTAATTCATCTTAATTAGATCATAGAGGCCTTCCATACTATTAATCCTAGCCTTATCAAGGCTAATGAGAACCCCATGGCACTTTAGTGGACACAACCTCCTCCCATGCCCGAGATATTCATGGTAGTGCTACAGGTTGGGTGTTCGATTATTGTTGCAACTACTACTCCAATTGCCACTACTAATGAGCGACCACAGCAGCTTGTGGCAGTCGGCATTAAGAGAGGTCCCATTATAGCTACACTTGCACCAGAGCCCTCTACACCACAGATTCCTTCTGCAGACATACATATTATGTCTACTATTGCTTTTCAGGCTATGGCGCTGAGACTATCACAGATCGAGGCTTAGTTATCACCACTTATGGAGTAAATCAAGCAATGGGTACGATAGTCCATTGAGGAGTCAAAAACTCAGTGCAAGACATTGGCCACATCCACAGTTGAGTAGCATATTGCTACAGTGGATGCCTGCATCGACACCTTCAAAGAGATTAACAAAAGAGACTAGGCTAGGCCCGACCAACTAATCTGTTAGCCTTTCATAAGGAGTTGACGAAGTTTAAGGCTAATATGACTCATCATTAGTGGCTCCAATTACAGTTCCTAAGACTACACATATAGATGAGCCACTATTTGATCTTTCTGATTCGGAGGATCCACCACTGCATGCTCCTGGAAAGAGAGCCATTGAGGGTGATGATGCAGCAGAGCAGTAGGTGTGCCAAAAAACCTCCGAGGTAGATGAGGAGGTGGATAAGGATACACTTGGGTTTGTCTTGAGTGTATCAAGAGTTGAAGAAGAGCTGAGAAAGCCCAGGAGTGAGATAAAGTGTTAGATATTAGCTAATCCTGTGCGGCTATAATACGAACATTTCGTTCGGGGGGAGGTGATCAGAGGCAGCCAGAGACCGATGCTTAGGCACCATGATATGTTTGAATTTTTGACCCCTTATGCTTATTTTTATTTTATATTGTACATTGAGGACAAAATACATTCTTTTTGGTAGGGTGTGGGTGGCTATGGACTTGGGTGAAGTTTGAGTAGCTTTTAGTCCATAGCTACCCCAATTTTTGATCTTGAGGTTTTCTTGCCTATATTCTTTTACCTCATGGATATTTCATTTTCTGTTGAACCAGCATGTTTAGGAGTTTTAGATAATATTTGCAGTATATAGCATTTAAACTTTTGGCATATATCTTGTTTTGATGATTTATGAAATATTTTAAAAAATTGGAATTCATCAAAAAAAATTAATCAGCAGTTATGTCGCAATCATGTATGTTTGACTGATTTGGCAATATTTGTTCTAATTATGTGAAGGCAAGTTGATACTTGAAGCATGATTTGTGAGTTTTTCTTGGCTATGGGTGCAATGCCATGTATGTGAGAGCCAATTTTATAGTATTCATACATTGTGTACTGATTCAGAACTTGCCCTGTTACTTTAAGTTGGACCGAAGATTATATGGATTAGGAAGGCATGTTAGGCCCTTGTTCTTTGATCTACTCCACTTTTGCCCAAATGACCAACCAAATGAAAGAGCTTGTCCTTTGTTCCAAATGTTTAAGCCTTTCATGTTCCTTCTTTTTCTTAACACCTAATTAGCCTTACCTGAATACCTTGATATTAGCCCTGGTCCATCCTTGAGCATTGTGAACCTTGACTTAGGCAAAAAGCCTTAAGTTGAGGGTGGCTACCAAAAGTTGCCCTAGTTTTGGGATTGGATATTATGTACTTCACCACAAGCTAAAAGCCTAAGTTGAGGGTGGCCTATGTTGTGGTATAATAGAAAGAATGATGTGGTGAGTTGGGAATAGAACAAAGAGTAGAAAGTCATGTACCAAGTAAGAGAAATTAGAGAAAAAGATGCCTTAGATTGAGTTGAAAAAGCGTAATGAGTTTGAAATTATGGCACAACCTGAAAAAATAAAGAGAAAATACCCGAAAAAGCTTGAAAATAAAGAAAAAGGGAGAATAGCTTGAGAATGATTGAGTTGGTAAGGTAAAGTGTTGAAAAGCGTGGTTCAAGTTTTGCCCTTAGTCGCTAATTGCCTAAAAAGCCATACCAAATCACTATGAGCCTATGTCACAAGCTTATTAAATCCTAAAGTGATATTAGCTCAATTACTCAATAGTCTGGGTTATGAGTATATGGATAAGCCTATGGTATTGGTCATCATGCATGAATCTCATTTTTGAGAGGGAGTATGCTTACGCAGTCCTATGATTTACTTTTGAAAGCATATTGAGTGTTAAAATGGACTTCTTCTCTGTGAGGGCATTTGTATTGCATGGTTAGAATTTGACTTGTTTAGTGAGTGTGAATTGTTGATACTCCTTAACTTGTGATAGTTGGATTGTTAAATGTATTAATATATTGTGGTTTCTTTATTAGCTATATGATTTGGTTTTGACAAAGTTGTTATGGGTAGCTTAGTTGAATTTGAGTATGGTATATGCCATTGGGTTGATTACTATGTATTGCTTTATTATCTATCTAGGTTGAGTCGTTGCTTGAGGAAAAGCAACAATTCTAAGTTGAGAGTGTTGATGTACTGTCAAAATATAGCACTGTTGATGCCTAAAACCTGGGATTTTGTGAGTTCTCAATGCGACTTTTTATGATTTTTGTGTGCTTTTGTGGAAAATACAGGTTGGCTTGGTTTTGGGAAAAGTTGCAGATTTTGCAGATTTTCAGGACCTACGAACCCCATTATAAGTCATAGCCCAAGTTACGAGTCATAGCCCAAGTCTCATATCAACTAAAAGTGTTCAAAAATAAAATTTAAAAATTTAAAGTTCCGCCATACGAGCTCAAGGTACAAGTCATAGTCCTTTCTATGACTTGTAAAGGGAGGCCTCGTAGCAATCGACAGTGTTGATCAAAATTGAACCAAGAAATGCAAGAGTGAACTATAAGAATGCACTATGAGCCATAGACTAGACTATGTCTCAGAGATATATCATAGTTGTGAAGTCCAAAATGCCAAGTCCTGACCACGAAAGCCTTACTACGACTCGTGGGACACCCTATGAGTCGTAACTGCGTAGCAGACGTCGACCAGATTTTCTAATTATTTTAAGGACCTTTTTATAAATACTATAAATAGTATATTTTAGGGTTTTAGGAGCAACTTTCATTCATTATTGAAGATTGTACACAAATTTTAGAGAGGTTTTAGAGTAGAACTTTAGAGTTTATCTTTGAAAACTCAAATTGGGAGATTAGATTCACTTATGGATTAAATTCATCATTTAAGCTTGTGAGTCTAATGGCAAAGTGGGTTTCATTGTTCTTAAATTTTCTTGGGTAAAAAATCTACCATGTCTTCTTTATTCATTCTTGATTTGTTTGCCCAAGCTATGAGTGGCTAAAGTCCACATCTTGGGATTGTGGGAACCAAGAGTAGTTCACTTAGAAAATTTGAATTATTTGCACTTCTTGAGTTGGGTATTTGCATGCATTATCCATTTTCTTTCATTTTGAGTGTTGTTTAATGGTAGCCAAGTTGATACTTTAACATGCCAAAGTTGCATTGGTTGGTTGTATTATGGATAGAAAAGTGTTGAATCATAGGTTATGCCAAAGCTTCATTGGTTGGTTGCATTATGGATAGAAAAATGTTGAGTCTTGGGTCATTTGTTTCTCCAAAAATCCTTACCAGGGCAAAATAGGAGCAAACCTCTTTGTCATTCCCAAGCCTCATCACAAATTTTTATAAGCCGGCTGGGATGCCTAGGAACGAAAAGATTGATGTGGAGGTAACTCCACCAACATCCCCTGACAACTAGTGGCTTGAGGCTAAGTTTTTAAGGGATAAGTAGGGAAAGGCAGGGAAGAAGCCAACTAACAAAACATCTATTATTGATATTCAGTCCAACGCTTGATGTTGCCCAAGATGCACCTCCTTTTAGAGGATAAAGTAGTTGCTGTCAAGAAATAAAACCTAACCGAGGTTAGGGTCAAATCCACAGGGAATGCATAGATTGAAGCCAAATTCACCATTATACAAATAAAGTAAACTCAATTCCCCAAGGGGGGAGGGTTGCAATAATTGATAAGAATGTAAACTAAACTAACTATCATGAGAGACAACCAATAATAGAGAGCAACTAGGGTATTGTGATGCCCATGATCCCCCGCTAAGTATCACCAGATAACCTAATTCTTGTCTAGTGTATAGCATGTAGGATGGTAATTTAAGTTCACCAGGCCCTTTGGCCAAAGGTGAGAGACAAATTTCACTATGCGACTTGGCCTATCTCCCTAGTGTGTATTACTAACCATTACCTGTAAGTCCCAATACAACCTCCCCTTGGCCCAGTTTGGTTGATTAGCCAAGAACACATCAATTGAATTTTGTTAATTAGTCTTTTTTCCTATTTATTACTACCTTGGTCCAATCAGTAATACTAGGTGGGTTCAAATGTTGGCCACCACTAGAAAACATGCAAAACGAAGAGAGTTAATTAATACATGTATATATACATTTCAAGAATTATAAATTATTTGGTTTTACTTTGTTAGTTCTTCATGGTTCCCACAACCCTAGTTGTGGATTTAGCTACTCATGCTATGTGTAGATGAAGAAATTATGAATTAAAGAGACATAATTAAACACGTAAACAATTGAATTAAGCTCAAGCAAATCCTAAGTCAATGAGAATCACAAGCTTAAAGATTGAATAAAGGCACAAGTGTGCTTAAAGACACTCTCACAATATTTTTTCTCCAAATATTATGTTCATTGAGTACAAACCCTTAAATTACTGATAAGTGACGTCTCTCCCTTGATAATGACCTAAAAAACCTATTTATAGAAATTGCAAATAAGTCCTAAACAAATAAGGAAAACTGGTCAGCAAACTCCACGAAACCACTCTATGACTCGTAGTGACTTTTCTGGCTCATAGTCGGGGTATCCTAATCAGCTAATAGAATCTTAGACTTCTCTTCTAGGATACCCCCTTACAACCCATAAAGTGGTTTATGACCTATAATGGGGGTTTTATCTGATGAATTTCCTACAAGTCTACTTCTCTGATCCTTAGAGTACGAAAGGTAGTCTATGACTCATAACTTTTTCCATGACTCGTATGCATGTCTCGTAGACATTAAATTCAGCAATTTGCCCCTCCTTAGAATTTCTGACAAAACACCTTTATGACTCATACAATGCTCTACGACTCGTATAATGTCTCGTATAACAACAGAAACTAGCAACTTCTGTAATTTTCCCCAAATCATGGCCAACCGGTAATCCGACAAATCTAAACCCAAAAACACATAAAATCCACAAATATCGCATTGAGAACAAGAAAAAACCTGAGTTTTAAGTATTAAAAGTGTTGTATTTTGGTAGTACATCAGCACTGCATATTTGGGCTCCGAGGCAATTATAGCCTCTCCTTCCCCTACTTTACATTCACGTCCTACCTCCGTACCTACCATTTAGTTAGAGGTAGAGGCACAAGCTACTAATGAACAACCCTCTCTCGCTAGGGCCACTATTTTTGCCATTGCACAACTAGCCAAAGTAGTTGATATATTGGCCACTAGGGTTACTAATGAACAACCCTCTCTCGCTAGGGCCACTATTTTTGCCATTGCACAACTAGCCAAAGTAGTCGATATATTGGCCACTAGGGTTGAGTGGTTTGTGCCTAAGCTAGTTAAGATAGTCATAGCCAAAGCATTAAAGCCATATTTTGAGGATGATACCAAGTAGCGAGAGTTGATTGAGATATATAAACTGAGGATGAATAGACTCAAGATGTTGATTGATGAACATGGGAAGGAGTTGGCCAACTTGAAAGATAGAGTGGCATCTGTAGAGAAGGCAGGTGGTGGCAGTGCTGACACATTAGGTTTAAAAGCTAATTTTGATTTATTAAAGAAGGAGGTGGTAGCCTCTGGTCCATGAACTTGAGCATTTTCTTTAAAGGGCTAGAAGATACACTCAAAGTGGCTATGGCTGTAGTCCCCAATGATGTGTTTAACACAAATGTTCTAGGTGATGGCGGTGAAGACACCCAGGAGGTAAGCACCCTGGAGATTGATGATGAAACAGAGGGATCAGAGCCTAGTTAAGAGGACTATGAGGAGCTAGCTTAGATGGAGATCCAAATCATGGACACTATGAAAGTGGCATCTCTTCCGGATAAGTTCATGATAGGTACATCTTGTGTACTTGAGCCCAAGCGTATATGACCTTTGATTGATTTTCAGAGTACACTAGTAGATTAGGGCACTAATGCCCCCATGACCACTTTTACACTTCCACCACCACCACAGCAGGATTGATCTGAACTAGGGTAATCTCATACTCATTTCTTTCTTCTTATGCTTAATCTTTATCATCCATTGTACATTGAAGACTAATTTTTTATGAGGGGTTGAGCATTCAGAGTTCTTTATCTTTTGAATGATAATTACTCTATGGTTTTGTTATGAGTTGGATGAGACAATAGTGTTTGTTATTTATTTTGATTTGTTGATGAATGTTAAGACAATTTTTAAAATTTTGTAATATAAGTCAATTTTAATTCAGGTTGTAATAGAGTAGTATTTGTTTTGTTATTTTTACTTTTCTTTCTTCTTTTTCAGTTGAATGTATGAATGATTGCAAATCATGTCCTTGATTTTTAGCGAAGATGCTTATATGAAAAGCTATTCTAATCGACAATGGTAATTGTGTGTTGACATCGTTTAAATGCGAATCCATTTTACCAATGTAGGATTAGGAATTTTGTTAAAATATATGTTTTGCAACATCTAGAAGTTTCCCTATTTGTTTTAAGGATTAACTTGGATAATTTCAGACTTGGAAAGGACCTTAGGCCCTCTTTAGTTCCATTAATTCCATTAAGTCCATTTGACCATAGTGACATTCCTTGACAACGAAGTGAGTCCCTAGTGAAGCCCCTTGAGGCTTAACCATTTCTTTGGTAACTATGTAACCTTGACTCATATTTCTGAAAGGCTATTCTATCTTGTTCTTTACCAATCCCTCCTTGAGCTTGAAATGAACTAAGTGGTAGCCAAAGGCTAAGTTGGAGGTGTTACTAGAAAGAAGGGGATGTCGCCTATAAAAGAGTTGAAAAAGGGTAAAAAATGAGGGAAAGAAAAGTGAGCAGTCCTAGAAATGATAGAAAGTAGGGAAATTGCAAAAATACTTTGTTTGAAAAAAAAAGTTGAACACATAAAAAAAAGCGAACCCTCAAAAATTGTGAGAAAGAAGTGCAAAGAGGGGAGGCACCTAGGATGATGAAGCAAAAGTAAAAAAAATGTCAATAGGAGAAGAATAGAATAGGATCGAAAAGACATTTGAACATGAAAAGAAGATATAGAGTTTAAGGAGGGATGGCCTACTACAGTCCATATATAATCCTATCCATACTTAGCCCTATATTACATTCCTAACAAAATCCTTTGGGATCTTACTCTGATAGAAAGTCAGGTGAACTCTGATTGAGAATAAGGGCAAGCCTATGGGTTGAAGCTTACATCTATTTCTCAATTGGGAGAGTGAGAGTTGAAGAGATCCTTTGAAAATAATGTCATAAACTTGTATTTTTAGGATCCTTTTTGGTGTGAGGGAAAATGGTGATACATTTAGGTAGTGACTAGCAGCTATATCAGCAATTGTGAGCATTGCCATATTTTATTAATCCTTAGTCACCTCTAGAGGCTTCAAAATCATATAAGTTATTTATGGATGTTTAGGAAGGGATAAAAAGGGTGGAAATCTACACGTTTCTCCTTGTGCCCCTATTTGCAAGCTTTGGAATTGGATGGATTGATGTTTAATTTGCTTGAGGGCAAGCAAATGTTTATGTTTAGGGTATTGATGAGTCCATATTTCAGACTCATTTGGGGCTAGCATGCAAAGAAACAGTATCCTTAGTGTTCTATTATTTCAAATCTCTAAGAAATATGCATATGTTATGTCAAGAAGTGAGATTAAAAGTGCACAAGAGGACAATCCTAGGAAAATCTTAGAAAGGGAGCAAAAGTTATAAAAGGCAAAAAAAAAAAGGCAATGCCTGCATATACAGTGATCCTCCGAACACTCACAGAGACCGCCTAGCATTGCAGCAACCAAGGTTCTAGCTCAAGTAGGAATGTGGTTAGAATGTATGACGCAAATCATATTTGGTACATCACCAACTAGAATAGGAGACCGCCTAAAGTTGCACTACTCCAAGCCCTAAAACCTTGCCAAGAAGGCAATGTGATAGGAACTTCGGTAATTTACGGAATCATATTAGTGGAGTGAAGAACCATTGCCCAATATTGCAGAAAAGAAAGCCTTATAAAGATCTAGAGGAAAGCAGTCAAGTACACATTTGGTGCATCATGAGAATGGTAGGTGACGGTCGGCCTTGACCATGGAATGGCAATTTGTAGCAGAAACTCTCACACATTTGCATGGACTATATAAGAAAATTAGAAAGGACATTGTACATATGTTATCATTATTCTTAGTTTAATAGAGAGAGTAGTATATAGAATATTCCTTCTTTAGAGTACAAGGGTTAATAGGGTTTTCGAGCATTGGGGAAGCAATGTTTGAGTAGATTGGCTAGTGATAATCAACTATTTTCTATTCAATCTTCTTGCCCATGACTGCAGCTGCTATACTTTGTATTAAATCTTTAATTTCTAGCATGTATGCCTAAAACCCCCATGTTGAGGGTGTGCTAGTGATATGGGTTCTTGATTTATCTATTGTGTCTTTGATATTTTGACTTACTTGCAATGGATTTGAGTGAATTAATATTCATTCCTATGGTTAATCTATAATTTCAAGGTTGCAAACTTAGGGTTTACTTCAGATTTTTGATTATTGCTTTAGCAGGAATAATTAGCATGTGGAATGGATGTTACAACTAGAAACCTTTGGGCATTTCATTTAAAGTCCACAACCTGGGATTTAATAGCTAAGGTAATAGGTGTTTTTCTTAGACTTCTTAGGCCAAACATGTCCTCGGTGGTTCGCATATGATTGATGTACTGTCAAAATATATAGCATATTTGATGCCTAAAACAAGGGAATTAGCAAGTTCTTGATGCAACATTTTATGGTTTTTATGTCTTTTTGTGTTCTTCTTGCAAAAAATACAGGTTAACATGATTTTGAGAGAAAATTGTTGATTTTAATGAAGTACAGGACATACGAGCTACCCTACGAGTCATATCCCAAGCTATGAACCATAGTGTGCCCTCGTAGCAAAAACCAATGTTCAAAAATTAGGAATTCACAAAGTTAAGGTCAGCTATGTGAGGCTAACCTATGAGTCGTATGTCTCACTATGACTCATAGGAGGGGGCCTCGTAGCCAGAAATAGTGTTGCAAAAATTTGGACCAAGAACTACAGCTAAGGACTACGAGAAGACACTACGAGTCGTAGAACACACCACGACTAGTAGCAATGGATCATAGCAGTCAAGTACAAAATGCCATGTACTTGCTATGAAAGCCCGATTACGACTCGTAGGTCACCCTACGTGTTGTAATTACGAAGCGTATTTGCTGTCAGCTGTATTTTCTAATTTATTAGGGTCTTTTAATAAATACTATAAATAGTTAATGACAGGGTTTCTGAAGGGTGATTCGACACTTTACAGATTCTACAGTAATTTTGTATATTCTTAGAGAACTTTTCTCGGGTTTAGTGGAGATTTTAGTATTTTACTTTAGAAGACCCATTTTGGGGGTTTTGAAATCACTTGTACTCAACTTTCATTAATCCAAGCTTGTGGTTTCATTGTTAAGGTATTTTTATTCTTTATTATTTTTGGGTAATCTCTAAACCATGTTTATTCCAATCATTATTTGTAAGTTTGCCCTACCCATGATTAGCTAAGCACCCACAACTTGGGGTTGTGGGAACCATGAGGAGTTGACTTGAAATAACTCAAATTTTGTGCATTTCTTTAATTGGGTATTTGCATGTATTGTCTATTTACTTTCATTTTGAATGTTGTTTCGTGGTGGCCAACCCCAAACTCCGCCTACTATCACAATACCGACCAAAGTAGTGATGAATTAGAAAAGGGAAGTAGATGACAAGATTTGATTGATGTGTTCTCAATCTAGGGGAGGTTAACTGGGACAATAGGTAATGATTAGTTGGCACACCATGGTTGCCGAATAATCGCCATGGTGAAATTTGACCTTCACCTTCACAAAAAGGCTGGAAGAACCTTTGTTACTATCCTGTATGTAATGTCTCAATTAGTGTTATGTTATCAAGGGTATTTGAGTTAACAAATCATGGGGAACACAATTCTCAAGTTGTCCCTCAAATTGATTGTCTTCTTGCATTAGTAGTGTAGTGTTTTAATTGTTCTTCACTTTGAAATTAAAAAATCCCCCATTTTAGAGAATATAGTTGATTGATACTTGAAATAATTGGTAATAAGTCAATATGGTCAACCCTGTATTCCCTATGAATTCAACCCTAACCTCGGTTAGGTTTATACTTGACTGTGACCGCTTTATTCTTGGAGCATGAAAATAAAAAATTATGGCACCATTGCTGGGGAATACTAATCCAAGTATTAATTTCTATATTCTCTTGTATTTTACTTTTGTTTTTGTTGTTTAGTTTTGTTATAGGTATCCAAGGGAGAGTATATTTAGATTCAACTTAGACAAGCACTTATAGGCACAATGGCTGAACAGAAGCTCGTCATCACAGGCGATTTATTTGAATCATTGCAATGATGTGTCCTATTTTATGGGAAGGACGTTGAAGATCCTCAGGATCATTTGTAAAACTTTATGCAAACACTGAGGGGAGTTTTTGGAACACGATACCCAGCGTGGGATGCCATGGCTCTTCAGACTTTTCCCATGACCCTCAGGTGTGAATCTGTGAAGTGGTGGTCTATTTTTGCACCAGATGTTTTCTCTAACTGGGGAGAAGTTTAAAGGGTCTTTCTTATGAACTTTTATAAAGAGCCTAATAAGCAACAACTACATGATATGATTATTAACTTTCAACAAGTTCTAAGAGAGTCTTTGGGTCCAACTTGGGATAGATATAAATAATGTTTGGGGAAGAAGCCAAATCATGGTTTAATGGATGATGTGCTAGAGGCAAGCTTCTACCGAGCACTGTGTTTGAAAAACAATTGAATGCCGATGCCTTATTTGGAGGGGACTAGTGGGCATTTTTGAGGCATCCATTTAATGAAGTCACTGAGTACATGGACAAACTATCGGGGTTAGCCAAGTGGACTAGTCATATCAAGACCAACTTGTTGCTCCCACTAGTGTGTCAAGGGACGGCTCTAGTATTGCAAGAAGAAATAGTGTGGTAAATTAGATCAACCCACCACATCAACAATATGTTACAGAAAAACCTTTGAAAGTTAAGAGTATGTTTGAACAACAGATGAAGAATGTTGATGAACAAGCGGAGATGCTTTTAGAAATTAAGTTTGATGTCATCAAGGTAAATTATAAAGTATATCAACAAGCGATGGAAATTCAAAAGATCGATAGCCAAGTTGAACAATTCTCTAAACAGTTTGAGCATATTTAAAAAGACAGTAGGAGATATCATATAAGTGGTGATAAGAGCTCACTGAATCCTGAGGAAGTCTGAGTACTCAAGAGGACTAAGTCGAGCCACGACGTTAAACAAGGTGCTACTTCCGAGGTAACCCAAGTATCTTTCATATTTTTGGCTTGTTTTTAAATTTATTTTGGTTGTTTAAATTGTTAGGTAGCAGATTGATGTTTGTTTTGATTTTTAAAAAACTACATCAGTGGTGTTGTTAACAAAATTGGTGTATTTTGAGTTTTGATTTGCAAGTGTGAATCAATAGCTGAAAGTGTGAAACAAATAGCATTTGATACTGTCTCTACGACCAGGGTTATGAACCGTAGTGCATATACGACTCATATTCAAGCATCATAGAGGAAAATAGTAATGACTTAAAGTTGGCACATACAAAACGAGCTGACCTTACGATTCGTATGGTCCCCTACAAGTCGTAAGTGGGGTTCATAGTGCCCAGGTATGAAGTCAAAATTTTTCTAAGAGTTGTGTCTACTACGAGAATTGGACCTATAAGTCATAGGACACCATACGACTCGTAGTCGTGGTTTCATAGCCCCGAAATATAGAATTTTTAAAGTTGACCCGGTTGAGTATATAAGGGATCAAAATTCATTTAACCCCTAATTTTGCTTATTTTAAACGGTTGCTTCGCCCCAAAGTATCCCCCAAACCTTTTCTATTATTCCAATCATTTTTTCCATCAATCTACGTCACTTTCCGGCAAGAGTTTTTGGTGGGTCAACTACTCTAGGGTTTCGACATCCCCTTTTTTCCATTCATTGCGACTAATTTCTCTTCATCTTCTTAAGTGGTTTGTTTTCTTGGTTAAATTATGCACACTCATGTTATGATTCTCATATATTTTTGGATTATTGTATGCTTGGTGAGGATATTGGGAATACCCTTGAGCATATACTTATGTAGAATTGGGATTTGGTTGATTAAAGTGCCCTAGTGTTGTTTTGAAAGGTGAAATCACATTTGTTGGTTGATTGTCATGTTAACATGTTGATCATATGGGTGTAGTGCATGATTGTTGGGTGATCAATTTAGGAATTCATGTTAGGATTGTAATTGGGTTGATGTTGGTATGTTTGGATTATGATTTATTGTTTGAGATACCTATTGTATGGCTTTGTTTTGAACTCTGTTAAACTCCTATGATTGTGCGTTAGTGTTGAAACTTATGAGTTTGGGGATTGTTTATTCTTGGGTACTTCTTGAAGGTGATTGGGAAGTGTTGTTTAATTGTTTTGATCATGAGTAGATCTTTATGGGATGATCTTTGATTGAATTCTTAGGATTATGGTCGTGAGTATTTATATGTGATTGTTGTGTGCATGAAATCTTGCTTCAATGTTGTTTATTTTTAGTTGAAATAATTTAGGATTTTTTTGAAGGTACATGCACTATAGGTGCCCGTTGTTTCCTGCTATGAGGCCTTCCTACGACTCGTAGGATGTCCTACGAGTCATATTGGCCCTTTGTAAGGAATAATAGTAACCTATGGTTCTTTACTATTTACCATACGAGATCTACCTACAGGTCATAGTATCCACTATGAACCATAATGAGGGAATCATTAGACCTGTCTTGTGTTTTAAAAATATTTTGAAATCTGCTACGAGCAAAAGTTACAACTCATAGGTTACCCTACGAATCATACCTATGTCTCGTACCTATAAATTTGTAGCTGGTTCAATTAAATATTTCTGTGTTTTAATTTCTATTTGTGTTCTGATGCTGTTACAAACTATGGTATTCATTTGTGGTATGGGGAGAGATTTTTAGGTACAATGCCTCCTAAGGATAAAAATGCTATCCGGGCATTGCATAGGAAGCTGATAGATGAGGCCTCAAATACAGAGCAAACGGAGTAATCTGAAGAGGTCCATAGAGTTCAAATTGACTTGAAGGCAAATGTGGCTCAAACCAGAGCTACAGCTACACGGACTACAACGGTAGTTGAGAGTTTCTCCCAATCTGAAGAGGAGGGTGATGGAGATGAGTCAGCTCGTAGTTCACCACAGATGACTCCTACTCATATGGAGTCAGATTCTCAGAAGGCATCTCAGAATAAATAGGGTGAGGCAGAGTCACAGCCACAGGTCGACCCATCTGTCTTCTCTATTGATCCTAGACACATCCGATCGGGAGTTCTGAGTATGGAAGAGATCTACAACAGGGGGCTAGTGCTAAAGGGATAGGGAAAGCCTCTCAGACAATTCCATGAAGAGTCAAGGCTGAATGATTTAGGGTTGAGCAGGGTTTCGGCTTTAGCGGCAGAGATTGATTGGCACAGACTTTGATGGTTATCAGGGCAGTTGGGCAAGTATGCCCCATACTTAGTTTGAGAGTTCTATGTTGTCTATGCTGCTACTACCTTCAGAGATCTTCCTAAGGGGAAGAAGGCCATTGATCCGCCTAGATTGCGGGAGGACTTAGTCTAGGATTAAAGATTCAATATTTCAGAGGAGACCATTCGCAGAGTTCAGTTTGGGCCTAATTATAAGGTGCCACGCTTTACCACCGAATATAATGACATGATTGAGAAGATAAGGTTTGCGGTGAAAGGGAAGAATTTGGGCCTAAGGACCAAGATTCTTGATGGGTTGCTAGCAAAATATGTGAGGGTGATGTTGAGCCGGCATGGGTTACAAACCATGCCGAGCCAATAGTGAAGGCTCATTTATCCTTCTCGGCCAAATTCCGGTGGTCTAATATCCAATCACGTATCAGGCCTACATTTACGGATAATGTGATCACTTTGGAGTAGGCTGTCTTACTAGCTAGTATCTTAGCTGGCTATGAGATAGACTAGGTATGCATTATCTTGGAGCAGTGTCATGACCCAAGCCTAGGGCCTAGACATAAAATGGCACATGGGGAACCTGAAGGAACCCCAAGCAAGATTATTAACATATCTTACATATCCTTGGTCGCGAAAGCAATAAAATATAATAAAATTATATAAATAGGGATAAATGGGGCTAAGGGACAACTTTCATATCATAAATATCAATAGTCAAGAGAGAGTCAAAGCTCATAGCATTATACATAACATATCTAACAACACCAATAACCATAGAACATAGCGGGGGCCAAGACAAGCAACCGAGCTCACCCTCATAATAAAAATAAATAATAAACAAAAAAAGTCATAATACATAACATAAGAACGTAGACATTGTCCTTGGAATAGAGGACTCACCAACTAGCTTGACAGGCAATCGTACTACGCACATGGAGGAGGATGATGATCAAGTGGGACTCTAGTCCCTGCCTGGTGACATCATGTAGGCATTGAGTATGCATTAGTATATTTGAATGTACTAAGTATGTAGGATGTAATGCAACAAGTGATGGCAACATAATTGAACTGTATAAGTATACACAATGAATACATATAGCAATATGACATGCATGGAAGATGATCGTAGTAAACCATGCTTATATGGATAATAAGAAGCAACATAATCGAAATGCATAAGCGTAGGTAATAAGTAGTATATAACAATATGACATGTAGTATATAACAATATATCATGCATGGAAGATGCTTTAAGTAAATGATGCTTACAAAGAACATGTGCATGTATAATGACAGAGTAATATTACTGAATATCCAAGGCCTACCACCTCTTTTGAGAGGCGAATGAGGTACAAACCCCTCAATATGGTTGATGAGGTACAAAACCCTCCACATGGTTAATAGGGTACAAACCCCTCAACATGGTTGATGAGATACAAACCCCTCAACATGGTTATCAAGGTACAAACCCCTTGACATGGTTGCACGGCCTACCACCTCCTGAGCGAGGCGATCGAGGTACAAACCCCTCAACATGGTTGATGAGATACAAACCCCTCAACATGGTTATCAAGGTACAAACCCCTTGACATGGTTGCACGGCCTACCACCTCCTGAGCGAGGCGATCGAGGTACAAACCCCTCAACATGGTTAACCAGGCCTACAACCTCCCGAGTGAGGCTTGGTCATTTCCCCACACTATAGAGATACTATAATATACATACATTTCTTTCATCATCATATAGTCAATGCATAGAGATATGCATTGGGCCTTTAATTCCTCAAAAAATCATAATGGGCCATTTCATCAAACACTTGACGGGTGTGTAGTGCTAGTGTAAAGCCATGCAATTCAAGAGTGGAATCATGCTAGAAAATTCAGTGTAAAACCATCAGTAGATACTTTGTAACACCCCCAAACAACATACATCGAATCCCTTCATCAAATCTCACAATAGATCTTAGATTCATAGCTCACAACATGCTAAAACAATCACAAGTTCATGAAACCTTAATGTATTATTTAATGAAAATCGTAATAAATAAGGCCCGTGAGTATATCAACTTTAGATCATACAATTTGAGGTAAATAAAGCTTGGGCATCATAGGTGAAAGGAACCCATGAAAGAAACATACATACCTTGACTTTGGAGAATCCTTGAAGAAGATTGGAAATGGAGACTTGAAGTTTGAATGAGAACCTTAAGATCCAGATGAGTTTTGGGACTTGAAATTTGGAGTGAAATATGAGTCTAAGAGTTTGAGTGAGTAATGGGGAATGTGCTGTATGATATGAAGTAAAATATGGCTAACTATAGGTATTTTCACATATGGGAACACTTAGGGCCAAGACCTAAAAGTCTTGGACTGATATAGAAACTGGCAGCCAAAAAATCCACTATTGCGCGTCCTTAGCGTAGATGCATACTGGAAATCAACAGGCTCTTATGAGTAGTATAATTCTTTTCTTGCACTTTGAGTTCCCTAGAAGCACAGGCTATGATCTTACCATTTTGCATCAAAACACAACCCAAACAAACCCGAGAAGCATCACAATACAAAACAAACACTTCTAGCCCTTCCGGTAGAGACAAGATAGGAGCAGACACAAGCTTGACTTTCAATGTTTTGAAGCTCTTTTCACACTCATCGGTCCACACAAACTTAGCCTTCTTTTGGGTCAATTTAGTCATGGGACAAGAAATAGAAGAGAACCCATTCACAAACCTCTAATAGTAACCTACTAAGCCCAAGAAGCTCCTAATATCTGATGGTGTCAATGGTCTAGACCAATTTCTAATCACATTTGTCTTTATAGGATCCACCTTAATACCATCCCCCGACACCACATGACCTAGAAAGGTATCTTCTGTCAACTAAATTCACACTTCTCACATTTAGCATACAACTTCTCTTCCCTCAATCTTTGCAATACTCCCCTCAAATGAGCCATATACTCCTCCTCACTATGAGAATAGATCAAACTATCATCAATGAAGACCACAAAAAAAAATCTAGGTAGGATTTAAAGACCCTATTCATAAGATCCATTAATATAGCTGGTGCATTGGTCAACCCAAAAGATATCATATGAAACTTATAATGCCCACACCAAGTTCAGAAGGCCGTCTTGGGAATATCACACTCCCTCAAATTCACTTGATTATACCAAGATCAAAGATCAATATTAAAGAAGTGGTTAGCCCCTTGCAATTGGTCAAACAAATCATCAATTCTTGGAAGTGGATTCCTATTCTTGATGTTGACCCTATTAAGTTGCTGATAGTCAATACACATTCTAAGAGACCCATCCTTCTTCTTCAGAAACAACACTGGTGTACCCCAAGGTGACTGGATAAGCCTAGTAAATCCTTCTCCAACAAGTCCTTCAATTGCCCTTTCAACTCTTTTAGCTCCGCCAAGGCCATATGGTAATCCAAGATGATTGGCTAGGCCAAAAAAAACTCTTCTCCAACAAGTCCCTCAATTGTTCCTTTAACTCCTTTAACTCTATCAGGGCCATAAAGTAAGAGGAAATGTGTACGTGTCGGATGAACTAAGTCCTCATTGAATTTGATTTTTCCATTAGATAGGGCATGCACATGTTCTGTAATACCCCTCATGATAGAAATGGGTTGAATATCGGCAATGATGTCTATACAAAAATCTATTTTCCTTTTTGGAGGAACACCCGGAAGGCCATTTTGAAAGACATCATGAAACTCATTTACAACTGGAACTGACTCTATGTGAAGGACTTTGGACTCCACATCCCTAACCCTCACAAGATGATAAAGACACCCCTAAAAGATCAACTTACTGGCTTTAATGCAATAGATGAACCTACACTTGACCACCACATCATGACTTTCCCACTTACGGACAGTTTTGTTTGGAAATTGGAACTTGACCCTATGGGTTCTACAATCAAAAGAGACATAGTGTGCATGTAACTAATCCATCCCAAGAATGATATCAAAATCAACCATATCAAACTCAATAAGATCACAAGGCAATATTTATGCAAGATGCAAATGGGACAATTTCTGTAGACCCTTCTAGCAGCAATAGATACACCAATAGGAGTAGACACCTCATATGACTCACACAACAATTCATGCTCAACATGAAACTTTTTGGCAATAAGAGGAGTAATAAAAGATTTTTAACATATTGGTGATGAAATCAGGCACCTCATCAACCCTTTGCCTCCCATGTAAAGTATAAAACTAATTATGCGTTGGGGTACCATCTTGATGACCATTTCTCCCCAACGAAACCGCATTAGCATCTTGTGGACGAATCTTATTACCCATGTTGTAATTTCGAGGGCAATCTGTCACCTTATTCCCAACTTCCCCACAACCATAACAAGCATTAGTATCCCTTAAACATGGGCTACTATGACTCCTACATATTTTAGACAACCACCAATAGGAACCACACACCAAATAACTTGGGCCCTTGGAAATTAATTGTTAACCTTTTTCTTAAATGCATGAGAAGACCCTTGGCTTTGATGGAACTGATCACAGTTTTGGCTTTGGAACTTTCCCTCAAAACGGACCCTCTTAGCCTCATGACCCGTTCTATTCCTCAAATTCTCCTCCTTCATTTTTTTGGCATAGGTCATCAAATGGGACAAGTCCATGTAACTAATCAACATAGCAGATCCGCATTCCTCACTCACCTAATCAGAAACACCCATCACAAACTTGTTCATTATAGACCTTGGGTCGGCAACCAAGTGGGGACCATATTTAGAGAGTTGATTGAACTTGAAGGCATACTCCCTCAAACTCATTGACCCTTGTCTCAAATTCATAAATTCCACCATCTTGGCCTCCCTAAGTTCAAGAGGGAAGATTCGATTAAGAAAAGTCATCTTGAATTCATCACAAAGCACCACATTATTGATCCCTTCTCCTCCTTCCATTGATTTTACCATATTTGTGCTACCCCTTTGAGTTGGTAGGCCATCAACTCCGTCTTATCTTCCGACCTCACACCTATGATAGACAATACCTTATAGACCTCATCAATAAACTCTTGAGGATCCTCATCTACCTTAGACCCATAGAATTCTTGTGGGTTCATCCTTATAAAGTCTCTCACCCGAGATGCTGAAGTAGGAGCATGAGGGCCTTAGGCCCCTTGATTGGCTTGATTAGCCACAACTTGTTCAAGCAAAGTGAGAGGATCTTGGAGCTCACCATTAGCTTGTTGTTCCTCGGGTGTGCGGGCTCTTCTTCCTTTTATGTTAGGCTTGATCTAGCAAAGTAAAGAATAAAATTTAGGGTGGGGGGAAACCTTACCTTCACTTCTATAGCACAACACAGAGTAAGAAGAAGGGAAACATTTCCTAAAACATCTCATAGCCTCTTACTCATAGTTGTAGTGCACAACACAACCATGAATAAGACTCTAATCAACACAGTATGTCGGATACCGAGGACCATTAACAACCTAGTGCTCTGATACCAAGTTTGTCATGACCTAATCTTAGGGACTAGACGTGACACGACACATGAGGAACTCGAAGGTACCCTAAACAAGCCTCTTAATATATCATTACACATCCTTGGTCATAGAAGCAACAAAATACAATAAGAGTATGTAAATAGGGATAAATGGGAATAAGG